>JABJVR010019305.1:0-39847 GCA_025773905.1 Chitala chitala | reverse complement strand
CCCCCCCCCCCCCCCCCCCCCCCCCCCCCCCCCCCCCCCCCCCCCCCCCCCCCCCCCCCCCCCCCCCCCCAAAGGGTAACACACAGCTTTTTTGGACAAAGCAGAGACACACAAAAGGACACCTCTTAAATCTGATTACCTTTATTGTTGGGAAGGAGTACAGTGTTGGCAGACCGTACAGTACAGATCTGCACAAAGACAAAAGAGCAGAGCGTCTCCCTCTGTCTCCTTCACTGCACCGGACATCAGGGTGCTGCTGCACCATCTGAACAGGCCCCAGCCACAGCTTTCTATATTGCCACACGATGAGATACATTTTACATATCAGTTTAAAAAAAAAAGAAGCCAAAAATATCTCTTCTGCAGTTTTCTTTTACAGTTAATATTGTGTTATTTTCACTTAATATAAGTTACCGCAGTATTAAAAAGGCAGAACCCTGGTAAACAAAAAGAGGGATCTGTGGAGGTCCATGTGTTTCTTTGTTCACTTACTTACTGAATCAAACTTGAAGCTGAATAGACTCAATGACATACTTGAGTTCACAGAGAAACATAAAAACGTGTTACATTATGAAAGGCAGAGGGATGGTGGTGTGCATAGAGAGGATCTAAGTAGCTGACTGTCTGAATAACCAACATCCACAGGAGATGAAACCACACAGACTGGCCGAGAGGCTGATGATGTCAAACATCGTTTTTTCCCCCAAAATAAATGAGAGTTTTCTCTTAGCATCTATGCAAATTCTTTATGCTGATGAGTTTGTGGCATGTTGTTATGCATTTTTGCAAAGGTAAACTGTGCAAAATAATATACGTTAGGTTGCTCAAGTGGTTCTTTAGTCCCATAGGACTTCAAAAACTTAAAGCCGTGCTCAAACTCTGGAACTGACAGCGTGGTGTTAAAAGCTCTTTGCGTTCCCGACAGTCACAGCATGCCAATGCAGTATTTTTAAAAGCCAGTCAAATAATCTGAAAGGCTCTATGCCACAACAGTCTCCTTTGGCGAGTTACCGCATTAGAGGGGTCTCGGCGATAAATCCTCCCACACTGACACTACATCAGAACAGAGCACTGACAGCACACTAAATGAACTGCTGGCACAAGCACACGTCTGCCTTTCACAAAGTCCCCCTTGAAAACCTGCGCGGTGAATGTAGACAGTACAAAGGAAGAAGTTAAATGGAATATGTGCAATGCCCAGTAACCATGTGTGGCATTGTTTTCTGCTTTTGTATTTACACCTCCTGTCATTCGCTAGGTGAGAGTAAGCTGGCAGTTCCCTTTTTGTCATTGCACGTGCAGAATGTGACATTTGCAATTACTAATTACATAGAAGGGGACAGAAATGAAGGGCACCAGGGTGTCATGAATGAGTTTTATCTCCGTTCACTCAGAGGTCAGGCATAGGCACCAGAAGGGCCACAGGGTTTGTCTGATAAAGGGCTGTTTGTGACAGGCACGTAAGACCATTCATCTACATTTCTGCTGGGCCCCAGCTATCCTGCCTGAACTTCCACCTGACCGCGGCTACGCAGGACACCAGCAACTCACAAGGGTGCTGGATAGCGTGTGGGTTCATGTTCCTCTCACAGTGGTGCCGGCCCACCAAGAAGGATCCCTGCGGTTTACAGCACAGTGGGTCACTCGTTCAGAGTACTGTTTGAGCACGACAAGCAACTTGATATTTCTGATTTTTTTTTCTCCACATACACAGAACACCTGGGGGTCAGCCAGGAAAAACAAGAAGTAAACGAGTTCTGTACATGAAATATCATAGTCTGTATAATGATACCATTGAAAGACAGTTACTGTTCTGTACTGCATGTAACATATGATGACTGATTCACACTTTCAGTTAAGATGGAGGTCCTATCCCGCAGCTTCGCGTACAGGCTAAGACGGAGGATGAACTCAATGATATTAGAGACAAATTTCAAGCTGGCAGTGCAGTCAGTATCTAGCACTATCTAACAAGACATGTGATTCTTGGGACAGAACATTAAAAATTGTTCCCCCTACAGTAAATTACTGAACCTATACAGTTTTGATGAAGGCATACAAGAAATATTAAGTAGAACCGAGTCACACTTGTCAGATGCTTGCTAGAGTATAACTGCTATATGCGTTCCTCTATTTTTTATGATTTTGTAGCACAAGTAAAATAAATGTTATATTTGTAATAATGAAAGCATTGTCTCCATACTTCTGTATAACACAGTTTCTTGTATAACAGTTTACTGTACACGGCAAAACAAATTATTGTGTTGTGGGACTTACTATATAACTTTCTCTAAGGCTGCTGACTGAATCTTCAAGAATACTGTATTGTTATTGTATATTTTAAAACAGTCTTCTCACAGCAGTTGTTTCTCTACCACAGAAGAGGGAACTGAGGCTTTCACAGCAAACAGGGCAAAGGGGAGAACATTCCTCTTGGCACCCATTTTTAATGATGTATTTCCATATGTGACAGATAGACCACAAGCTCCCCAGACAGAGGAGACATTAAATCAATATAGCATTCCCAGAGAATGTTACATTCTACAGTGCATTCATTTCATCACTGGGAGTGTTTTTAAGGCCCTCTATAGGCTGAATATGCTCAGCCATATTATGTTCATTACCACGCTGCGAACCCATACAGCCATTGGGGTTCGGTGAGGCACTGATTACCAATAATCCTCCTTGGTCATCTACAGAGAAAAGTGTTCAGATGGCAGCCTCTGAGAAAGGCAGGCTCATGGTTGAAATCTGAGCAACTAGAAGCTAGCTCTCCTACATACACAAGCAAACACACACACATGTACACACACACACACACACACACACACACACACACACACACAGCCATGAGGCCATATGAGATTGAGGCTCAGGATATCCGAGCCTGACCTTGGACGTGAGGTGACAGGAAGAAGGTCTTGCTTACTACCTCACAGATGAATCCTGCCACTACTCTATGGTGCTTGTGTCTCCTTTATGAATGCAACCCCAAAGATTGTTCTACCAGCTCTTCCTCTTCCTCATTCATCACTCGACATTTATCTCTGCAGTGACAAGGTGGTTAAATGCTAACAGGCTTTCCTTGGCTGTCAGCACTTCATGTCCATGTCCTGATAGAAACAGCGACATTAAACAGAGATAATCATGTGACGGATGTGGTCCCTTTCATCAAATCCTAGTTCCAATGTTCTAACTCTGTAAAGCTGTAAACCTGAGACATTTTATTCCAGTTTAGAACACTGCAAGTACCAGTGATCTGAAACTGAAGCCATGGGTCTTTTGAAAGACAGAGTGCATATCTACAGTGTATATGGAAAATGGTTAGGATTATAGACATGAAGCCAGGTGGTGAAGAATGGCTGTGATGGTCTAGGGTGACTTAATGAAGGTCTTCTCTTGACTGATGTGCTTCAGTCTCAGATTGCCATGCACTAAAACATATAGGCAGATAAACAAACTCAACTGCTGCTAAACAAAAGCCAGGCCTGCTTTTGCTGCTTTGCCCCTTGAGGCGTTATTGCTGAAACAAGTACATCTTGTAAGGCTTTTGGTGCTATGCATGGACATGTGCTAAGAGCGAGCAAACCTTGACATAAGATCGTGGAATGAAGGCAGCAGATCATCCCTGTCACAGCCTAACCTGTAACATCACCACAGGACAACACACAACATCTTGTGTAATTTGTCAATTTTGTTGTAAAGTAATTTTATCTTGGTCAGGACAGTATTTTGGTTATCTTGTGTGCACCCTTCCTACAATACCAAAAACATCATGTCATAACCCCATCCCAATCAGGTAAGAAGTGTTAATGGTCAACGTGATTATGATACACTTTATAATCTATCATAACTGATCATGTATACATTTGAATAGAGTGTAGAGTTTCATTTGAACATTAGAAGAACAAATGCCACGAACAATATCAGCAATTTGTCAGTGTTCCTGAAAGCCTGAAACCAGCTGAACATCTTCTCACTACCTGCTCTACTCTATAGGCCATGTTGAAGTTTGCTCTACTTGGGATTCCATTGGACCAAACTTTTGAGCTAAGTCTGTTGTGAATCCAAAGCTACTGTACAAAATGACAAATTTTCTGTATTGGGACAAGGCCTACACGCCACACCAGGCGACACCCAAGCCTGTTTCTCCAAACACGGTAGGGAACATTGAGTTGAAAGTTGAAACCAGCCAACATAGAGTCAACTTCAAGTGAGCCAAAAACATTGCGATACGCCACACCCTACACCACGCCAACTGGCATGGCCTGGACAAGGGAGGCATCACACCTGCAAGCCAGGCTTCTTGAGGTCCCCGTTGCCCTGAACAGTCCCCAATCCTATGATGCCTCTCTCCCGTTCGTCGTCGCTGTCCAGCTCCTCGCTCCGCCTCTTGCTATAGCGTTCATACAGCACCATCAGCACGCCCATCACCCAGGCCGACACCGTGCCCGCTGAGAAGATGACAAAGCCGATGGCGATAAAGAAAAGGTAGTCCCAGTAGCCCAGGCTCTGGTGGCAGTCCACTCGCAGCTGCATGCCCACCTCGGACAGGCGGAGGCCTGCCATATCCGGAGGCTCCTGGCACATGGTCTGCCCTTCATCTAACACAAACATAGAGAGAGACAGAGAAAACGCAGGGTCTATAAGGTCACCTGCACACAACACTCCTCTGTGTCCCGTCTCTGGCACAGCCTTAGGATACCAGTTCTCTCACAGCTTTGAAGTGCAGCAGGGCCAAATCTCTGGCTTGATTAATTAGACCATAATTACGACTGGCTAATTATCAACTAAACAGTGCTGTTATGAAGATTAATGGTGACTGATTATGCATATCCTCCTGAGTGCAAGGTCCAGAAAACACAGATCCAGACATGCACAAACTAATAAAATCATTCTCAACCTGCAGTCAGGTGAAGATCATTCTATCAAATTACAGCATGCGATACTGTTCAGGGTTCAGAGGGGCAGAGTTCACACTAAGTGTCTCTTGTAACGCCGCACCCCATAGGCCGTGCTTAGTGTCCACCTTCCAGTTTTTCAATAAGCCTCTCGAGCTCTGCACGAGTGACCCGGGTCACAGTCGTCCCACTTGCCCTCGCGGCTCTGTGTCTCTAATGGCAGCCTGTCAGCCAGGCCCATCTCTCACTGTCTCTCTGGGGCTCATTGCAAAGATGGACCATGCAAAAATGGTGCCACATTTCAATTTTGAACTGTCACTCCCTGCACCCAGCACTCTCCATCAACTGCTTCACCTTACTTGTCCTTTCCGGAATTTCAACATGCCGTCTTTCTTTAGATGCAACATCGTCACCAGCAAATTAATTTAATTGAATTGTCCAGATCAGGTCAAATACATCTAATATATCCTCCCCGAGCTGTGCAAACAAGTCAAGATGTTAAGTGCATCTTGCAGCCAGTGTCTTAAATGCATAACAATGTGCATTTTAATGAAAGTACAAATGATAATTGCTTCTGGTATTCATACCACTAACAAACTCAGTGTTTATTGTGTTCGTCTCTCTGCCTTTGGCTCTTTACTAGGACCGTCATGGTAACACATCAACTGTTTCAGGTGTAGTTTTAGCCGTAAAGTTAATTTCATTCTGCAAATTGGATTGTGTGCGGTATTTTATCAACAATGTCTGCAAATGACTCTTATGGGAAGATGAGGTTTTAATGAGTTTCTACTTACAAGAGGATTACTGTCACTGGAAAGGTGAAAAAGTGTTTGTTCGCATTAAGGTGTAATGGTTTTTGCTGGTCTTACCAGAGGTCAAATTATGGTATAACCACTATATTCCAAAAGGTATAAAATGGAGTAATAAATGCCTAATTATGTCTTCTGTTTATTTGTTTATTCACACTTGTTCAAATAATCTGTGAGGCCAGTAATATTTGGCATATTGCTCCAAATGCAAAAGATGCAATTTTCTACAAAGATGTTTTTAGAATACTCTTAAATCAGAGAAATGTGAAAGCAGTGACAACCTGTCAGAGAGACAGTGCTGGCACACATTTAAAGAAGTCTTGTGCCGTGTGAGTTGTGCCTGATGACAGGCCGACTTGCTGGTGTCCACAACTTGAAACTCATATTAAGTAAATAAGTGGCTGCTGCATGGACGCCTGGGTCACTTGGGCTTGCTCGCACCACCGTGCCGCATGGAGAATAAGCCCACGTCACGGCCACTTGCGTCAGTCCCTGAGTGCCTCTGGGGGGTGGCAGGGCGGGGGGCAGTGTGGAACCAGCATCAGATAATCAGGTGACTGTGACCTATAAACGGTCCTTTCACCTTTGACCTTTGGCTCTGTCTCCATCTCACTCCATGCAAATACAAGAAATAAGAGTTGATGGCCATCTAACGTGACATGAATATACTTGGTTAATTTACGTGCACCACCTTTAATTTTACCAGCCATAGGAAACTGCTGTGGAAAATTGATTATTGCTCTCCTCCTTGTTGCCTGTTCACCTGAGCTTTGTGTTTGAATTGTTTTCCATTTCATTTACATAATAAATTTAAAAACATGCTTTTCTTTTCAAATGAAGTCTACAGGAAGCAAAAAAAATGTAAGCACTACAATAACATGTAGAGATCTGAGGTGACTTGGAAAGGACCCTAAATGTAAGGATAATTTGATTGTATAATGCTTCAGTCATCAATAAATAAGCTTTATGTGTGCGATAGAGTGAAAGCAATAAACTGAACACTATTTTTAGAAAGTTTTGTATCAACCAACTCAGTGCAATGTACATATATAGCTAATACTGCAGACTTCCAATTCTGTGGCATCCATGCTCGTCTAGGTGCTGAACAGGTAAAGGGTATTATTTGATGTTTATGTTCACAAATTTTCATAAAAAACATAGTCTACCGCAAATTCACGAATGATGATATGCATTTAACCTGGTGATGAAATACAAGGGTATGTGACAATTTTTTTTGAACAATATATTGCATGCAAAATGTTTAAAGCACATATTAGGTTGGCCAGAACACATTTCTGTCCAAAATAACCATATGATTTTGCATTGATTCACACACATTTATCTGTTAATTACAGAAGCCTAAAAGCATATCAGTTCAGTGAAATACTGACAGATATACAATACTACAATGAAATGTCAAAGTACACCTCCTTGAAACCATAATTTTCATGATTTTTATTTTCTTCAACCTATATACACTTGTGAATAAAATTAGAATTTCATTATATGCTTATGTTTATATGACAAAATATAATGAATGTGTAGTCAAACTTTTGACTACTAATGCATATGACATGCATATGGTGTTAATTTGGGTACAATAGCATAGCAGGTACAATAGCTTTAGCTTTGTCTTTAACCTCAATCGTCTGCCTGCTGTTAATTCTGTATTATCTGTTATGTCTCTCTGTAAAGAGCTATAAAACAACTTTTTGTGAAAGGCGCTATATCAAAATCAATTGAAATTGAAAGTAAAATAGTATTCTGAAGTGAGAAGAATTTATGGATGCTTACTAGGGGAAATAATTTTGTCCACTAGAGAACATGTGTTAGTGACTAGGTTTTTTTTTTTAAGATTTATTAATTAGCTGAAAAACAACTCTCTATTTGACTTATTTCAACATTTCTAGTTTACAATTCATACAATTCTGCGGTCTTTATCTTTGCCAGGCAAGATCAAAGCAGGTCATCTGTTATGCAGCTAACAGAAGCACTATTTAATGTTACTTCTAGCACAAACTTCACATACAGTCACGTTGCCATATACGGTACTGCATATGGTATGATTACTCAATATTGCAGAAATATTATCGTTTTACATATTTGTCATTATTTAACATACCATTGTGCTTTCCCTGTACCATGGCAATCTCCTGAAATGCTTTAAATTTGTTGAAAAGATTGCATATAAAGTTTGTTTATATAAGGCAGTTGTCAAATTTAAATACTGAAAAGCAAACTGAGAAAACACAACAGTTTTGTATAGACTTGCTGACAGTTGTACAACAATCCGTTTGTTTATATAATATCTTGGAAACACATGCTTTGAGATGCACATCAGGCTATTTACTTCAAACAGCCTTTAGTTCATACCTTGCCTAATTGCATTCTAGTGCTCCACTACACTCTTTTACCTTTTCATAAAGAGCAGTCATACCTGGACCATCAGCACATTTACACTGTTAATCTCTTTGCCTGTCCATGGTTGGCTACAAACATGAATGAACACAGTCTTGTTAGCAATGTTACCATTTAATGGCCAATTAACAGATCGGTAGGATAGTCATTTTAATGTCAAATCTTCTATACAACTGCCATAAATAAAAACAGCATAGCTTGCATTTGAAGCAGTGTATATAGACTAACGCTAGATGTTAAATGTTACATGATCACACAGATGTTTCTGCACAGCTTGCACTGTGCATATATGGATGTCAAATTTTTGCCAGCATGATTGCTCAAGACAGTGCTATGAGGCCACGCGTAACATGGACGCACAATTAATTGCAGCCTTGAGGTATAACACATTAAACCAGATGACGCTGCCATCGTGAAAAAAGGGTTAATGGAAAAAAAAGACAAAAATTCAGTGAGATGTGTCATTGAGGATAAGAAGCCTAATTATAGCTGCCCATTTTCTTCATGAAAATGCTGGGCCCAGTTACATATGCCCTTGTGTTCCTCACCTAAAACGATTCTAACAAGATGATTATCTTCTTTAAAATCCCCAATCACCTTGCTCCCATCCTGGGTGTGAAAGCCACTGAAGGTCATTCCTGGAGCAATCTGCATTCCCATCACCAGCTACAACTCATCCGTGCCCACCGTCTGCCCCTCGCTCTCCCAGCTCTATGACTCATCTTATGTTACAGCGTATATCAGATTTACTAGCTTTTTTTTAATACCACATTGACTTATTGGTGTCCTATGAAAAACTACAAAGCTTACTGTTTCATTTAAAATTACCTCATGTGGAAAATGCTGCACTCCTCTGCCAGGCGCCTCTTTTTTCTGCTAATCTCTCTCACTCCCTTGTTTTCATGCTCCATGAGTGTTTAACTCTTCATGGCAGCAAATACCCTTCTCAGCTGCACGGTGTGTGAAGTGACAAGTGTGACCTTGAACTAACCCTGAAGGCTTCCATTTACACATTTATCTGGAATCACTGTAAATGTCTCATTAAGTTCTCTTTTCACGTATTGGTTGTCTTTTTTTGCATAGAACTTACTAAGATCACAAAGGTCAACCCAGCCTTAGAAATCAGAAAGAACTCTCAAAATACCGCATTTCCCATGATGAAGTATAGACAGTAAATGTTCTGGAGCAGTTCAGAATCAACTAATGATCCCATGGTAATTTATATTTCCTTCTCTCCAGGGCAACAATGTTATAATAAATGAGTGTTATACAGGGTAATGCTAAAGAGAGTGCGTGTGCTGTCCAATTTTAGTAAGTGTAATTGCCATAGGGTAAAGAAAACAACCAAGGCTTATCACAGTTGCGAAAAAAAAACTGATTAGGTTCCAACTATCATCTTCAATTTGATTATCAAAAGACTTAAGATGTTACTGTCATGTTTTTATTGCAAGATTATGTAGAAAAAAATAGACTGCAGTTAGTTTTTTTTTCCTTTAAGACTATAGTCCATATCTGTAGTTTTGGTATTTAAATTGAAATGATTTTTTAAATTGTGATTCACTGCACATTCCTTAATTCCACGTTCAATTTTATAACTGATCAGCCTGTATGCAAACATAAACACATGGCTACACACGTTTTAACGCTGCTGTTGAAACGCAGAGGGAGCGATACTTGGGGCAATTAACTACATTTGGGAATCAGCGCTCAGGTGAACACGAGGGTCTCTTCACAATAAATGTCAGACACACTGTCACATGATAAAAAGAGGTCACTCATCCCCCTCTTTCTGGTCTATGCCCCCCCCAGGCCTGTCATACTGGGTTAGTCGTTAATACAGTGCCCCCTCCCCCATGTCAAAAAACCCCAGAGGGCACTGAAGTGAAGACGTGAGGATGTGAACAAGGTTCTGATGATCAGGCTGAGCTTTGTCAGGGTACAAGAGTAGTGGTCTACTGTTACTCCAGCACAGCGGGGTGCTCTACAACAGTAACTCTGTTACTACCTATGTTGAAAATAAGACTCTTAAGTTATCCATAAAATCAGTGTATGCCAGTCTGGTTAGAGGCTAATGTGTTCACTGACTGCATACGCACAGCCTTCTGGGAATCATTTTTCTCACATTCCCGGCAGGAAAGCTGTAGTGCTTAATGGCACAGAGCTCACGCCTCTGGGATTGTCTGGATGGCACAGAGGCGTGACAAAGGGTGTAGGTACCTGAATCTATTGAACCCCCACTAATGCCCATCCCCTTAAGGGCCTACAGTGCCTGACCAACATCTACACAACACGATTCACAGATTTGCTTTGCGTTCTGTTCAGCCTGTCATGTCGGTGCCTGTAACTGACGTGGAGTTGTCAGAGTGAACGTGATGGCCACGACTTCACAGGTCATTAAAGCAGGAGTGTTGGGATGCTCAGTATTACTTTTAAGGTCACATTCATCCATATATTACTAATATTAGCCATCTTTTCTCCTGAGACTCAAGTGCTAAATAGTGCCAGGTTTTGTATCAATTACATAAGTGACTGAAGCATGTCACTGACAGCTCTGGGCAGGGGCTAACATCTGTGCATTTTTGAGTACAATTAGGTGCCTGCTCATAATATCAACGGTCAAGGTCACAGGTAGACAATGATTTGGCAGACATGCTCTTCTAAATCTTAATAGTTCTGTGGTACTCACTGGCTTACTTAAAGATTTATTATTATTATTATTCAATTGATGTGATTCTGATGTATAAAATCCAAAGTATTTTAGCACGGGGGACACAAAGAACGCCAAATTCCAAATGAAATTGTTTATAATTGCGCATCTACATTCCACTTCATTTTTCTTTAAAAATGTACTTGTAATAAAACAAATCAGTGCACTTTTCGACAGACTTAAAATACGTTTAGGCTATAAATTTGCTTTGATTGCAAATAACATGAAAAGAATAATAAACATAGAACGATGAAAGACATTTTCAAAACAAAACACTGATGACAAACTGTAGTAGAAAACACAACGTTCCTCACCTTGAAACTTGAATCCTTCAATCTGTACCCACAGACACAGGTCCTCGGTGTCACAGTCACATCGCCAAGGGTTCCCACTTAAACCGACTGACCGAAGAGCTGGCAAGGCAACGAGTGTGGTGATGTTAAGCACTGTCAGGTTGTTCCGGCTGACGTCCAGCACCTGCAGCGCCAAGTTCTCGGAGAAAGCGTCTGGATGTACCTCCGACAGAGCAGGGTTGTCCGTCATCCTCAGCATCACAAGACTGGTCACTGGGCTGAACGTCCGGTCGTCTATCTTAAGCAAAGTGTTGAAAGACAAGTCCAGGTAGGCAAGCTTGCGAAGATTCCCAAAAGTCGACTCTGTGATCTCCGTGAGGGAGTTATTGCTGCAGTCTAAATATACTAAGTCGGACAAGTAGTTCAGCTGCAGCGCAGGTAGCTCTCCTATACGGTTGTTGGAGATGATGAGTTGCCGGGTGGCCAGCGGGAGATCGTTGGGAAAGTCGATCAGTTGCTGCCCAGCGCACTGGACCACAAGCTGGTCGTCGCATATACAGCGGCCGGGGCAGCCAGCCGTAAGAGCCGGCGACGGTGCCACCCCCATAACAAATATTAGTAGAAAAATGAGCCGCAAAGACTGCGCGCTGGGCTCAGGGAGAAGACGCATGATACTACAAAGGGCTTCATTAACTCTCTCTGGATAGTATCCCCAAATACTTCCACATTCTTCATTGAAATATATTGTTATGATCCGGTATGCGATTATTGCTCTGTAAAATCATTTTACTGTTGCCGGCACGTACATCTAATTTCTTTCGCACCCGCACACCAGTCCGAAGGTGACAAAAGACGAATATATTAAACAAGACCGCGTTTTATGTTATTGAAAATTCCATTTAATAAAAGCTTTTAACAGCATTGGGCTCTTGCTTATCATTATCCTAGTATACATTTTCTTCGTTTAGTTTTGGTAGCAAATAGTTATTGGTTTTGTCAAAACAATTAAATGAAGGATCCTTGCGTGCGTTTTTCTTTGCTTCGGCAGCTTGCAGAATAAAGTACCGTCCGCATTGTGCTGTAGTCTTTTTTCAAAGCAAGTGTCAAGCGCTCGTTTTATTCCGGCCCGTTTCAGTATTCGCTACGCAGCCCACTCTCCCTATGCAGACAGTGAACGAAGGAGAGTTTGCCGCCGCCCCCCCCTTTATGTGCGTGTTATGCGAATGAGGGAGAGCAGGAGGACAGTGCGTGAACATTACGGTAAGTGGGCAGACGTGAATGTTGAGCGGTCGGGACGAGAGTTCTGCGTTACATACTGATGTCATTACAGACATTTAAGCACACAAATGTGTGTTCATGAAATTCAGGATAACAGTATGTTAACAGACAACAAAGACTAGTTTTGTAATGAACAGGACTTGGCAACTCTCATAAACTGTATATCTTAAGTTCCTGTTTACGGCATTAACAAAAATTATTTAAGTTCGTAATAGCCTCTCAACTTTATTTTTATATTTTTCGATTGTCTGAAATGGAGTTGAAAATTGACTTGCTTTATATATTTAGGTGATTAATGTTTAAATGTAATATAAATTAAATTATTCCTAATTATACACAAAAGTGCAAAGGTTTAATAACGTATTTTGCTTTTTATTTTCTCAGTAGCAAGGACAAATACAATTCATTTTTTGGCTATATGCTAATGTACAATATATATTCGACGATAATTAATCAAATACCGCTATAATAACCATGAAAGCTAATTAAATTCTTGTTGCAAACACTACACGTGCTTATTAAAATCCGTTGGGACAAGAAAGTTGCGTTTCAAAGGTGATAACGCCAACATAACGTTAGCAAAGACACGGGGAATTAATACAATCGCTAAATTCTAGTCCACCCACGAAATACGATGGCCAATATTCCCGCGTTGTTTTAGCCAGTAGTTAGAGTTGCCCAAAACGGATTGCGTGGGTTTTCTAAAAGCTTGGAAAACTGTATTGTGCTAAGTAATATGTGCACTGACACCGCTAGTGGCACCCTAATAATCTCTTCATGTTTTAAATAAGAAAACTGCTTTCAGTGGACAGGTTAGCTTTGGGTTTTATGTTTTGTGAGATATTGCAACAAGATCAGAATGAAAATAAGTTTAATGCATCTGTCAATATTATTTATTTTTCTACATAATAGTGGAATTAGTACTTAACATTATCCAAAGTATAATATTGGTGCTTCGTAGTCATGGTTTTGTGTAGAAAGTTAAATGCACATTATGCATAATTTGATAATAATAATAATAATAATAATAATTATTATTATTATTATTATTAGCCCTGTGATGGGTTGGCGCCCCGCCCTGGGTGTCTCCTGCCCTGCGCCCTATGTGCTCTGGGATGGGCTCCAGGCTCCCCCGCCACCCTCACCAGGAATAAGCGGTTATGATATTGGATGGATGGATGGATTATTATTATTATTATTATTATTATTATTATTATTATTGTTAATAATAATAATAATAATAATATTCATTAATTTATTTAGAACATTTTTGGCTTTGAGGAAACAGTAGCCCACACAATATCATGTTATCCACAGTACTGTTCATGATCTAAATGCTAATTTAAATACAGCATTAAATCTAGAATGAGATACGTATATGTAAATATATTGCTTCTTTATAACAATAAAAAGATTGCTGGGTTTGTTTAATTTAATGACAAACTCAAATCCCTATTCAGGAAAACTGCTGAAACATGTAAATTCTCAACAAAATTACTTTATTATTCATTGACTCATAATTCATCTCACCTTCCTTTATTGCATTATGTCATATAGTTTTATGATGCATATATGCCCAAGTCTTACTTGATTGTGGTTTTAAGTTCTAGTTTCTGAAACCATATTTTGTTAACTATATAATTTTTAGTAGAAATAGAGGCACAACACAATGATGCTGCAGGCTGAGCTCATTAGTGTAACTTTCCTTTCTGGGCCATACCCATCTTCTCGTCTTTCAGGCTGGCAGCTTGCTACCTGGGCTCTTTACTATTTAATGGCAGTATCGCCTGCCAACAAGGTGAAGGCCGAGCCTGGCATAAAGCCTGAGGCAACTCTGCTGTTAACAGTTTGTTTGGCTACAAACTGACCTCACGTTACAGGCATATTAGGCTGAGGTATTATATACAGAAAATTATACACAGTATGTGGGGACATGCTCTGTCTGCTTATTGTTGGGTACAGAGGTGGTGTTCGTGCCACTAACTTGACCACCATCAAATGGCAAAGCTTAACGTGACTCTTATTTTGAGTCACAGTGAGGTACATTAACATTGAGTTTAAGGAGTCTCTTTAAGTTACAGTGTGTGTTAAAGGTTAAATGGTAAAAATTCAGAAGACTTCCTCACACCAACACTTTGTGCTCACAGGAGATGCCGCATATCAGCAGACCTCAACAAATGACAGAGGGGCATGTCCTGCCCTGTATGTGTCCTTGTCCCTGTCAGATCTCTTAGCCCAACTTTTGACTTAGGTTTTCTGGGTCTTGATTTTTGGCAAATAAACGTGCAAGTGAATTCCCATGTCTGTCTGGTTGTGTGTGTTATACCAAAAAATCATGCTGTGACACCACTCCTGGCCTCCTCACTTCAGTATTTAATGATGTTACTGACATGCCATCATCTATTTACTAAATAAAAAGAACTGAAGTTAAATTTAGACAATGGCCTTTTTGGAGCATACAATAGAAGAATATTTTAGGATAACTAATTAGAGCTGGAATACAGTATATTAATTAGAGCAAGTAATATATTTGCAGTACAACAGATCTTTATCATTATTTTAGTTGTTGATGGTTTCCCATTGGAAATGTTGTGGACACACCACTGACTCAGCATTAATATATTTACACAAGGATGCAGTTTATCAATTTAATGTTTTCTTTAGCAATGTATATAAAGTAACACTTGTTGCAATAAGTACCTCTAATTACAGTACAACTTTAATTTATCCTACAGTAAGGCTTTTGTCAGGTCCTATGCCCATCATATCCCATGTGACCTCTAGGTGTCAGTTTCCTTCATGTATTTTCCTTGTGTGCATTGAGTTAATTTCATCAGTGTTCTCCAGGCGTTCCTCATTTCCCCGTGTCTTTATAAGCCTACCTATTGCATCAGGTGCATACTGGTTATTGTGGAGTCAAGTAAAGTATTCTGTAGTGAAGTAATTATAGAAGTGTAGTGCTGAGATTACTGTTGCTTTGTTATGTTTACATATTTCCTGTTTGACCAAAGCCTTGTTCATGCTCCTTTGTTCCTTGTTTTTGCTTAGAATAAACCTCCTTCTCTTTGCACTCGGACTTTGCCACAGCCTGCCAGTTCATTACGGCTTCATAATAACATTTTTTGCATGCTCTTGCCTCAAATTAAATTATTAATACCTTTCAGACTCCAGCTGAACAGTTGCATGCAATCTGGTGTTGCTAACACAGTCATGTAAACACCAGCCTACGGGCCTATATGTGGAGCTTTTCGCCACTGCCCAGACAGCTTCTGGCTGGAAAAAATGCTTACAGGAACTCACAAAGCCATATAAAAATAAATATTTCTGAAGGTTTACCTCAAGCATGGTTGCATTTGTAATGAATGCACAGAAGTGATCAGAGCTTTTCTAAAATTAAAATGGCTGGGAAAAGATCAACTGTGATGTGGCCATTTGCCTCTGTGGCTGATATGAGTGAAATTCCTAGCAGACAGACAGACAGACAGACAGACACACACACATATATTTCTGCTTTAATCCCTGATATCTCATTAATTTAGCCTGAGGAAATTTATACAGAACAATTTTAAAACCATGTTGTTATTTACTATCTAAAGTTTTCTACAGTACTGGCCAATAAGGTAGGCCTGAAAGTTACGTAAAATAAAGCAGACTGTCACAGTTACAATGTAGTCAATTTACGGTTCACAAGTCTTTGACTAATCATTAAAACACATGGCACAAAAAAACACATTATTGCGTGGTCTGTTTCGTTTGCCTTGTTTTGCTAGAGAAGCTCTCCGAGGTGGACTGGCACAGTCTTTACACTCTCACTGTGTGGGGTGAGTGCTACAGCAGCTCACAGGGAAGCACACCACCACAGCACCACCCACAATGCCACACTATACTTGGAGCCATGCACCTGAATCTCCAAGGGAACAGCAGGAGCCTTTTGGAAGGTACATAGTAGAGGAATGTGACCCATCCACATGAGGCCAGAGACAGGAGATGCACTGTGACCCATCCAAGTGAGGCCAAAGACGGGAGCCACGCTGTGACACCACCAGATGAGGCCAAAGATATGAATTGCTGAAATGTGCTTGGGCAGATCAGGTGGCTGCAGTCAAACAAGTAAGGAATAGCAGAGAGTAGGTGTCGACATAGGCAGCAGTGATAAGCTAACCTCATGTCATCCATGTTGACACCCGCTGGCCAGGAGCTGTGGAGCAAAGGGGAATGAGCTGGGCTCAGTTCCCAAATTTTTAGAGTCTATGGTTTACATGGAGCTTGACATTGCCCCCTGATGGTGTCCATTGTTTGCGAAAACTGCGACCTGGGACCAGTATAAGCTGTGGCAGACAGGGTGTGGGAGCCAACCTTTCAGCACAAGACTGCAGTGGCTCAGGCAAGAACAGAATGTGTGGTAACAGGGCAGGGTGGTAGGGACCAAACCGCCAAAGTCATTGGAGCACACGGGACAAGACAGAATTTCCTCTGGCATAGCTGCTCTCACTTGTCCCATTTTCTTCTTTATTATTCACTAAAACACAGTAAGTGTAAAAGCACGTAAGAGCACAATCACTCTGACAGCAATACCATTTGAGAAACTGTATTTTCCTTTAGTGGTATCTTTATCACAGTCTTGCTCTCTCACAATGCATCATAGTCTCTGGCAATCTCACTGTGTATCCTGTCACTGTGTTTTTCAGTGAGTCATGTAAAGTTTAGCTGTCCATCGTGCATGTACAGCACAGCCTTCCCAATACAGCAAATGTGTAATTCGTGCCATAAGAAAAATGCTACAGAAAATGATGGACAGTCACACATCCACTGCATACTGCACTTCATGGATAGTCCTGCTGTTCAAATCTCAGTTTAGCAGTGCACCAAAACCTGCATTAATGACAGCTTAGCTAGATGCAGGGGATAAATAGGTTATGTAAATGATCATTAAAAGGACAAGAAGCGCTGGGTTCTGTAGTAAACAGGGTATATTCCCCCACGCTACGTTCAGTCCTGAGGGTTCAGACAGAGGGGGGCACAAAGTTGTAGAATAGAGTTTAATGAACTCCAGAGGTAGTTTGCCGGACTGCGGCACAGGGATTGAACTGCTGACTCAGTACAGGGGGAAAGAGATTCCACTGTGCTGAATGTGCAGTGCTCAGGAGGTGAGTAGGGGAAACACACACATGGTAATGTGATGGGGGGTGCTCTGACTTTATCACATTTAATTTCAATTACATATTGCTAATTTTTTCTTGACAAGTTATGTGTTTATAGTGGGAATGGGGGTGGTGTGGAAGGGGCGGCTAAAAGGACTGGGCAGGGTCTTGAAACCACATTTTCGCAAGCTACAGCTCTATCTCGTCTGTAAGAAAAGACTGCCACCTGATGGACAAAATAAACACTACATGCAAAATAGTTTTCCCTCGAGTCAAGATAATGGTATGGGTCCCTCAAAATTTTAATGGCTCACTACATATTATACAATCAGTGTTAGCTTTAGAGGAACTCATAAAACTGTAGATTACTACACACCCTGTCCTACATAATGCTAACATCTACAGAATTAAATTCAACTAATGTAACAACACAACATTCATATGTTTGTGGTCTAAAGTGCTTATCACAATGACCAATATCTTGCAGGAACACACGCACCAGATAAATAAACGCAATGTTCATCTCTCAGTTAAATCCCATTTTAATGTGTAATCAAAACAACCTTCTTCTTTGACGATTTTTTTGGTAGACGTAGCATTTCAAAATCCTTTACATCAATGATTAATGTAAATACTTGAATACCTGAGCAAAACCAAATACTTTAAAAATAAAATGCTTTCACATAGGATTACTACATTAGTTTTGTAAAGGCAGCTCTGTGGAAGAAGTTCGGTACAAAGTAACAGTTAAAACAACCGTTTAATACATAGTAGGTAATTTTTGTATAATTATGAATGCACACATGAATGATACACTACACTACACTACACACACATACACTAGGTTTTTATAATTAATGTTTTTTTATTAAGAGCTCTCTATAACTTTAAATAATTAGTGGAATGTCACAAAATTTGTACATATTCAAGGGATGGGGAGAAACATTTTTTTTTGGTTATGGAATCTATTTCCAAATCTGCTAATAGGGGAAAATATGGCATTGTACAACTAGGAATACATGGAAAAAAATACATGTACACCCTGTATATATACAGACAAGCACACACCCAAAATGTAGTTATTTAGTGTTGAATAGATTTTCAGGAAAACGCTAATTCACCATCTTGCACGTGCCTGGGTTTGCTTTAGTCCAGGGAATGGGGCTCTGATCTTCTGAAGCCAGAAGTCCCCACTCTATGAGCAGTGCCACCCGCTGGCCTGGAGGAGTGGAAAAGTAGGTTTTCTGCTCTTGCGAGTAGCATTGATCCACTGCGATAATGTCCCTGAAGGTCCAGTCCTGCCACCTGAAGTTGAACCTTTCAAGAAGCGTCACTCTGGCTTCCCGGGAGGGAACACAATCTACGAGTGAGTGCTGCTGCAGCTCCTCTCCTACTGCCAGGCCAGGGAAAACCAGCAGCGCTCTTATAGCAAACCACCCACCTAGCTTAGGGTGAATACAAACTCCAAACATTTTCTGTGATGGAACCAGAGCAAAAGTCAAGAGAAAAGCAACGTAAAATCTAAATTACACTAGCAATGAAAAAAGAAAAAAAAAAAACTGAGTTAGTGAACTCAGATGCAGTATTCAGTGATAACAGTCTGAGCAATCAAGCGCATCATGTACGTCTTCTCTGTACGTGGGGTTGTATTTCAGGATGTGTTATTTGTCTGATGCATCACTGAATGTTTAAAGATGACAGATAGAGTTGCCTGTCTCCTGTAGCCTTCGCAAAGGCTTAATGTTATTCATTAGCATAATTTGTCTTATCTAAAACATTTTAAGTCATAAGCAGTTTACATCACCACCAAACACAGAAAAAAATAAATCTGATCTGGAAACGCAATAACCGTGCTGCAGAAACTGCAGATGCAGGTTTGCCAAAATCATGTTACACCTATCATGCCACAATTGTGTAAGAATTCCAACACCCTGCCATTAATTTTGTTTCAATATTCAAATTATAGAATGTGCATTTCCTGCATTACAACGATGTACACAAGAAGCGAAGCTGCAAAGCCAAGCGGCCTACTGCTCACCTTATCTCCCCATGGATCATCGGGAATGTCTTTTCGCTGATAGTAGTAAGCTGCTCCAGCAACATGGGCTGCAGTCTGAGCTAAAAATTTAGGCTTCCGATTTGGGAGCATCTCATAGTCATAACTAATATCCACATGCTGCCCTGTAAAACACTGAGTGGACAGAAAGGCAACAAAATAGTATTAGAAACTGATGGAAACATTTAACTTTTTGCCTTAGCTACCATTAAAAATATCTTATATGTATGTTATTTTTTAACTAGGAGCTTAACACACTTCTTTGTTCCATTTAGGTAGAAATTAACTTCTTTAAAACCAAGATCTTTTTTGATAGGGTTCAACAAAAACCTATATAATTTTCATATCCCAAAGCAGGAATACAGAAAGAAGGTTGCTCTGACAAGTAGAAAGAACTTGTATATAGGTGATTGACTGTGATTACCTTTGACACACAGTCAGAGATATAATGTGCCACGCATCGATCAATCGGATCTCTAACGCCCTTGTGGCCGTACTTCTGAATGAATGGTATGAATGCTTGTTCAAACATAGATGGGGCGCTCAACACAACCACAGCGAGAGTATCGTCTGGGTACGGCAGGTGGAAGGATGCTGACAGCAGTGCATTGTACCAGCCAATCTGTCAAAAAAAAAGCAACGTTAATTACAACTATATATCGTGTTTTAGCCAAACATGCAATTTTATGGAAACGTTAACAAGGTCAGTCATGTCTCAGCTTGTACTCATATCAAGAAATTAATTATGTTTGCTTTAGTGTTTGTTAATAATGTTATTTAAATGATTGTTCTCCTGAACATACTGTAACACTTTCAGTGATTACATAAAAACTGTAAAACTAACCTTATTCATGTAATAATAAAAAAATAACGATCAGAAGCACTGACGCACTTCCTGGCTTCACCGGTTTTCATAAAGATAAAATATCACCTTCACTGAACACCACATAGAAATCATAACCGCGCATTGGGGAAAATAGGGTAACAGAATAAAGACAAACATCAGTGCCCTTAATGGTTCAAATTAATTGCAATGATGCTCTGATTCCAGACGGACGTAATCACTAGTCAGAAAGTTACTTACAGTCAAACGCCTGTGATCGCTGCGCGTGTTTTTAATTGCGGATAATTTGTCAATGTAAATACACGTTATTTGATGCACACTTGCATCCGTTTCGGTTTCGTTGACAAGACGCGACAGTAATAAAGTTGACTTTTATTTATGACCATTACCAATATATGTGCCAATAGGCGGGGAAAAATATAATGTAAAATTACTATACGGAGAAACATACACAAGGGTTAATTACTTCTTTACAACAAATTTCATTTTGCAAAACAACACTTTTCCTTGAAATTTCTAGTAAACATAATTTTGCAAAGCGACATCTACTGCTTACAAAATTCAAATCGCTTTGTCAGAAAAGTATGTACATCTGAAGATATATATTTTAAATCAACTTAGAAAACCAAAGCAAATCCTGAAGCACGGTGTATCGCTGTTCACTACCTTAAAAGGGTAAACTTCAAATCCAAGTGGTACGAGAAAATCACTTAGTGTTTTATCTATTGCTTCCACGTTCAGAGAAGACATTACCATCGACAGCAGTTCTTAGGGACATGTGCCCAATGACGAAAATTACGTACTGCGTTTCCCAGAGTTCCTTTCGGTACGTGCCATACGTATGACGAGACGCGGGGCTCCAGGATTTGAAAGTGAGACGGGAGGTTGTAAGTAGCTTAGCTTCTTTCCGTTAGTTGGTTATTGTAGTGGTATTAGTATTATTTCACCGAAGCTTTATGGTACTGGTTTCGTATTTGGGTTGTAGTGAGAAAAATTATTGTACCGATTGGTAAATTTATTTTCAGTTTTCAGGTAATTGATGCTGACGATCTTGTGATCTTACTCGAATACGTCCGCGTAGTACGGACTTAACGTACTTTTAAAATGTATGTATTAGTTGTGCTCCGTTTCTGTCAAATTTTACATGTGAATTTATTACAGGTGTCTGAGAGTACAGGAATAATAGACCAGTTAACGGTAATGGTTGAGAAAATATACACAACACGTATTTTGTCAAGTAACGTCAAGCGCTGCACTTGGTCTCATTTTCCACAATGAGATTATTTGTACACAAGCGATTATCTGTTTATTAGTTTAAGGATTCAGAAAGAATCTATGCAGTACATTTTCCCCCTCATCAAACTACAGCATTACCCATTTGAAACGCCACTGTCTGTCAATTGGGTGACTTATTGACTAGATTTTTTTTTGTTTTGTTTTTTGTTTTTTTTTTTTTTTGTGCCTCACACCTCTATGGTCATGGGTTTGAATTTGGTTCCTACCCGTGTGTGGGATCTTTGCATGTTCTCAATGTTTATGTGTGGATTTCTCCTGTAGTCCAATGACATGCAGGTGAATTGGGAATTAAACTGACTTTGGTGTCAAAGATAAACTGACCCTGTCAGAGATAAGTGGTTGGAAAACTAGTTACACTTAATGCATTTGAAACTTGCCAGCTGTAGCTCTCTAGAAGATCATAATGCACAAAACTTATTTGAGATGATGTCAGCAATCTTGTGAAATTTTGATTTTCAGCACACTGTAGTATTGGATCTCATCTCCTAATTAATAAATGCATGATGTGTGAGTGTGTAGATAGTTACGTCAGAGGAAACCAGAGCACTTGCAATATGTTCATACAAACTCAAGAAGAACATGCATGCAGTTCCAGGAGTTAGATTCAAAAACATGAGCCTGGAAAAGTGAGGCAAAGCTTTAACCACTAAGGCACTGTACTGTGTTCTCTAAAATAAAAAATCTATGACCCGTGGTACTTTGCAGGGTCCTTGTCCAGCTCTTGGCCCACTGAATCATTTAGGGCCTTCACCCATTATGATGCTCATGCTTGATATTGCTTAATTACTTAAAAAGAAACTACTACTATTTGCAAATCACATGTACATTTTCTATTTTGTTCCACAAGGATGAGTGTGAATGTTTCTTGCAGATCTCTCTCTGAATGAATTGGGACACTCAGATCAGTTCCATGTTGTCAGCAGCAGATGGCAGTGTGGCCAAAATGCGGGTGAGCAAAGGCGGCATTGATGTTCGGGTATTGCGTCAATGCCTTCATGTCACTAGGTTTTTTCACAGGCCTTTAATTTTTATGGCCTGTAATAGTGCTAGTCCTGCAAGTTCTCAAAGGCTACACCTTAATTAACACATAATGTGAAACAGGAAATTAAAGTCAGAAGAAACTAAACGAAACAATTTCACGTTCAGTTTAACATCATGTTTTTAAATCCGCAATGAAATTTATGTTTTTCTGCATGTCTCCCAAATCCAAGAGAGGACAAATAAAATTCAGAAATGACGTTCCATAAACTGGTGCACTGTGAGATCTAAAGAACAGCCACAGTACAGCTTCTACAGGGAACCAAAACAGTTAATGAAGGAAGGAAATGGCCAACAGGCAAGAGTTACAGAAGTGCCAGCATTGCACTGAGGTAGCAGCTGAGCCTGTATCTTCTATGGATCTTTTCCTCACTACTGCTCATCTTTTGTTTCCACAGGACCGTTTGAGCACAGCAGGGAAAATCTCAAAAGGTGTGAAGAATTCTGTCCAATAATGCACATCATTTATAAATAATTGAATTGTGAATCAATGGATGAACCACTTTGACTTTAAAGTTTGACTAAAGCTGTAGATAACTTTGTCATCTTGTTTTGATGTTGCCCCACAGCTTTGATGTGAGTAAAGCAGTGGTATGGGTCATTTGAAAGGAGAATAGATGGGTAGGGGTTGTGCTGATATCTGCATGGCTGCCTGTGTTTTGATGTATCAGCCCACTTCTGAACACCTTTGCTGTTTGGCCGCAGGTGTATTGTCACAGAGAGAAGTGTTCCATGTTCCAGATTATGAGGGCCCACCACTGTCACAAACTCCCCTACCTTCTTTCAGTCCAGCAGTGCACTGGGGTGACTTGGCTGCCATTCAGGCCCAGCTTCAAAGACAGAGTCAGGTGGGCCAGTGACCTATGTGCTGGCTGTGTGTGTGTTTGTGCATGTGTGTGAAGCATTATTTGAAAGACAAAGTCTCACAGTTGATCCACCATTAGGCTATTGAGTCCCTTACACAGACTGTTCGTTCCATGGAACGAGAGCGTGACTCTCAACATCGCCATCTGCAAGCCCTGCAAGGTAATCACTTTTTCTGTATTGTTTTGCATCTTGTGAAACCTCTACAGCACAGCAAAGTATCCGGTTGAGTTAAAGCCCTTTTCTAGTGCTGCACTGGGGCTTTGGTCTTGTCTTGTTCCAGCGTATTCTGTCTCCTTGATCAAGTGTGTAGTTGATAAGAGCAGAATGTCATTTTCTGTGTGGTTTTGTATCTGAAGCTATATAATGTTGGCTTCCCGGAGACATCACAAACAGGCTAATTTATGTTGATGGCTTGAGTACCTTTGTGCAGGATCTCACTAGGAAGGTTGTTGGGTGGAGAGAGGGGCTGTCATAGAATTTATTGGCAACTGCATGTTTGCAGAGGAGCTGCAGAGGCTGCGTGATCGTGGTGAACAGAGGGAGAGGACCAGGGCTGGCCCAGGTGAGGATTACAGCATGAAACAGTGGAGGAGAGAGGTGGACAGGGAGCTGAGCAGCCTGAGAGACCAGGTCAGCAGACTGGCATCCCTCAGCAGCGTGGAGGAAAAGTAAGACCACATCCCAGCCTCAGGCTTACCTTTTAGTGATAGCTGCTCATGTTTAATTAAAACATGACTAGTGTTAATAAATAATCTCAGATGTTTTTTTTTTAATCTTAATAATTACCTTAATAAAGTTTAGGCAAAGTCAAAATTAGTATCAGACCATAACAATATTCTACATCTTTCATGTACCAAGTGTATGCAGGGTTATTATTAACCAATGCAGGACAAGCAGTTTTGACAGGACCTGGACCATTATCTTGGTTAATAAATCATTGTTTCATCAGTGGAACAATATGACTGGTATAGTTGCTAAGGGATTATTTGGCTGCTGTTTGTAGTCAGTAAATTTGTCCCAATCTGATTTTTCTTAGTTTCAGTTCCAAACTGCAGAGAGAGGAGATGGAACATCTGAGGAGGGAGGTGGACCAACTAAAACAGCAGCTGAGTGAGTCTTCATTTTTGGAAGATGGAATAATTCAACTAGTGACAAAGCTAAGGAGTGTCCTGGGGGCCTGTGTTACCCAGTCCTGAAGCTTCCAACTCACTGGTCAGCCCAATTTCGCCGTTATTCACTAGGCCTCTTCTGGTAACCCCCTGAATTTAGCATTGTAATACAGCTATAATGAGCAATCCAAGGTCCAGGGTACCTCCTGCCTTGTGCTCTAGACTGCCTGGGTTGGCTCCAGACCACCAGCAATTCTGTACAGGATAAGCAGTTGGTTTCTGGATGGATAGCTGGATAATGTGCAATATTAGTATTTTTTTTATTTTGATAACATTTTTTTGCTATTTATATATAATAATATTTATATAATAATTGTCTTGGTCTGTCACATGGACTAGATAGAGAAGTAATTTTGTTTAATGTTTTGTAATTTAACATTCACGTTCATCCCTGATACTATTTCTGCCTGTATACTTGCTTAAAATGGAAATGTCTGATAATTTGTGTACTCACAATCACAAATGAGTCCAAACAAGTATATTTTTGGATCCTTTCCTTGTATGCAGGTGTAATAACTTCTAATTAGGGAGTTAAATTTAATTGAATTACATTGTACTGTACAGCACAATGACAGTGAAAGAATTAAATTAAATTCAATCAAATGTAAAAATAGCACCTGGTAGAACTGATCAGTCAAGCAAGGTTATAATAAATAATTGATTTTCCGTTGTGTGTTTACGGGTAATGTTCTGCTTCCTCTAATCCAACTCACTCAAAATTAACTCAGAAACAGGTGATAACTTTGAAGGAATATAGAATTAAAGGGTCAGGCTTATGCTATGTGGTGGTTTTTAGCCAAAATTTGAGCCTGTTAAAACTTTTTTAGTCATTTTTCAGCTGTGAAGCATTTTGTCACTGTCAGATTTTTCTTTTTGTTTTGTACAACAATACAATACAATACAATAATAACTGTCCTGTGGAGACAATAAAGTTATCTTGTATCAGTACAGTAGGACATTTCACACAAAAAAATTGTATTAATAGTTGTATTATTCCTTTTATGTTTTGTTTTGCTTCTCTGTGATTTCTGTGCTTAATGAGAAGGGAACATTCAGTATGTTCGTTTTGGTTCCACTTTGGAAGATTAAGGGTCCATGGTCAGTCAGGGAGTATTTTTTTCTGGAGATATGGGACAGCATTAGTATTGTCAAGGATGCACAGTTAACATCTAAGGGGTTGAATGTTTCTTGTTTATTTAAGAATAACATTCTCTATCTGAAATCCTTGTTTGTTTAAATAATTCTGTGTATATATGTAGAGGGTTGCTGGTTAATCTACCTTGACATTATAGTGACATTTGACTTTGGTTTATCCTCTGTAAGTAAGTGTTTTCACTATTTAACATCACTGGTAGGGTAAGTTAGCCCAGAGTTGGAATTGTTGCCTTATAGAGCAATTCAGGGCAGCACCATTTGTTCTTTGTGGACTACAGAGGTCTTAAGTTAGTAAATCACACATAAAAACCAAAAAAAAAAATGAACTTAATAATTACCTACATGCATAACAAGCCTTTTGGAATTAAATGCAAGTTTTACGATCACCTCTGCTTAGTTGTGTGTGACTTTATTTGTTGGCTGTGGTAAAGATTTGAAGGCATTTAGTGGCTGGTTGCCATTAACAGGGATTTGGTGGTAGACAGGTTTGTGCTTAGTGTTACTGTGTTTGTGTGGTTTCAGGGAGACAGGAAGAAGATTTGCTTCACCAGCAGTCAGAGACCAGGGAGACAAGAAGGGAATGTGAATGGAAATGCAAGGTGACTCAGGTGTGTGTGTGTGTGTGTGTGTGTGTGTGTGTGTGGTATCTACACAGGTGGGACAAGAAACTTTAAAGATTAGCATGCTTTGTCAGAGGGAAACAAATTTTAATAATTGTTTTTCTTGGATGTATGTTCTACTTTCTGGGCAGGTATGCAGGCCTGAGAACCACGAGGTAATAGGATTAAAGTGTTGCTGTGTATATTTCATTCAAAACCTGTGTTATATCCATATCTAGATTCTGGAGAGTCTGATGGACAGCTATAGAACACACAGTCTGGATCTGACCAACACTACCTCCCAGTACCAGAACACCCAACGTGACGTTATGCACCTGAAGTCAGTGCTATAACTTTAGGTTCCTTCCTTAGAGTTTACAGTATGATGGTGCAAAGCATTCTAGGGGTTTGGTTTGTTTATTAGGAAGCTTACTAAGCCATTATACAATGGCACTACAAAAGAGTTTGTAATGTTCAATTGCTTATGAGGTTTTGTCTTGTGCTTTTCTTATGGAAAAACCTGTCCTCCATACATGACAGTAAATGGGTAAAACAACTTGTGCTGGCTGGCTCATGAGAGATTAAGCGATTAACTTGGCTTGGCTTGTTCCTGCCCCCTACAAATCAGTCAGGCAATTGCAAGTGTTACAGTACTCACAAAGGGGAGGTGACACACCGGCAGCTGGCACTTCTGAAAAAATGTAGTCTGGCCTGTAGTCTACTCAAAAACTGGGCAGAGAACAAGGAAACTGCATGGACAACCATTATTATGTAATTGAACTGTGAAAGTGCATGATGGCAATTATCTCTTTCTGGGGAGATTGCTAGAGTTATTAGTAAATGCAGTACCTTGTGTTTTAAAGTGTTGTCCACGTGGAACTGTTATTTAATTTGTGGTAAAATAAGTAGCTTCTGTATTAATATACTATACTTACCCTGTGATCTGCGACCTGAACTGTAATATACTCTGGGATGCCCAGTATTTCACTTGTACAGTCTTCTCTAACAATATAAAATGATTTATTAATAGATGTGAAATACTGAGGGTGATTTATTAGAAAGTGATCATAATTTTAGTGCAGCTTTGTAGGTTCCTAAGATAAATCAAACACCTGTGTTTCTTGCCAAAAGGTTAACTGTGTCAGAGCTAGACAAGGAGGTGAGGGGCCTGATGTTGAAGGACAGGCACAGCACATCTGAGCCGATGACACTGGGAAAAGGTGAGGGCGGATTGTGTGTGTGGCTTGAAAAGAACACAGACCAGTGTTGACACAAAAGAACAAACACCACACAAGTTAAAGTTGTGCTGTTTTATTGTTCTCAGAGCAGAAGAGCCAGCATAAAGAGCAGTGGCCCTCAGATTCAGGGGAGGAGTCGAGCCCCACCCCCAGCCTGGGGGATGTGAGCTCAGACGACCTGTCCTGGCTGGCTGAGAGAGAGTCGGGTGAGCAGCTGCCCTTTGTTCTTCAGCTTTGCCGTGGTTCTGTGCACATCTGCAGCCTCACAGCCACCCCCCCTCCTTTGTACTTCACAAGAAGGATCAGAGATCTTGCACAGATATGTGTGTGGGCGTATGGATTGGTGGTGATGATGCAGGATGGAGGAGGGGGTAGAGTGGGGTTCATTTAATCTCCTTGCTCACAGATGTTACCCCTCACTCCCCACCCCATGTCTGCCAGCCCATCAGCCCCCATGCAGGGCACTGACTGTCATACCCCCAGCTGTAAACACATCTCAGCACAGCTCTTAATTGCTTGGTCAAGTGGACACAAAGGAACAGATTTCTCTCTTTTTTTTTTTTTTTTTAAAGTTCCTCTAAACTTTAAAAGGGGTGTCACACAGGTGTGTATCTGTGTGATGGTGTCTGGAGGTTGGAGAAGCCGCTAGAGTTTAGATTCAACATTGTCAGTTAGTACAGACACACATGTACATGCTAGATGTACATACATATATTTTGCATATATGTATATATACAGTAGGGAGACATACCAGAAGTGCAGATCAAATGCAGACATGTTTCGTTCTTAGTTTCCTGATTTTATCAACTTTTATAGCATTAGCCTTGACAACATGGTCTTTTCTCAGAATCAGTCATCACTTTACAGTTTTTCAGACTACAGCAGGACAACTCGTTTTATTTTGAAAATTGTGTCCTAGAATGTAAAAGCTTTGAAACATGCAATTATTGTATTTTATGTGTAACTCATTATTAAGCAGAACTTGGATTGGTTGTTGTCAGTTCAAATGTAAATCTTAAAATGTTTGTTTTAAAATTTCAGAACCTCGACAAATACATCCTCATACCACGTTAAGTCTCCAGTTACCGGCGAGCGAGAGTGGTGAAACAGGAAGTAGCCGGGGAGCAGCAGATGACAAATATGAGGATAGTCTGGAACCAGAGGAGGATCTTGGGGTGTCTTCTGACAGTTTCCCAGAACTCAGTGTCAGTGACCTCTGATCTTTAATGGGGTTAACTAGGAAACATTTTCAGAATCCACAAAGACTGTTTAGAAATTCTGCTCATACGCCCTCTGCCCTGCCTCAGTCCCAGAAAGCTGTGTGTCTAAATTTTTTTAACTAAACCAAACCATCTCATCTATATGCTTTATAGGGCACATTCAACACTCCAAAAAGCAACATCTACATTTAAAACTTAATTAGCCTGGGAAACAGCAGTGACTAAGAACCAGTCCTCTAAATTGTTTTACAAGTAGCTATGAAACAGCTAGTAAGTTGTATGTAAATTAGAATGTAAATTACTCCAGCTCGATAGCTTGTACAGTAAACGTTTATGACAAATGCTAAACATGTTTCAGTATGTTTCAAAGTGAATATGCAGCCACGTATTTGGGCAGTCTCAAATGTGCCTTTTTGTTTTGACATTTATATTCGGGTATAATTGTGTTTAATATAATGTTTACCTTGACCAGTGGTTATAATAGCAGAAAAGATGTACTGTGAAATTAAAAAAAAAAAAAAATCATCACTGCAGAGTTTCCTGTGCTTGGAAGGCTTTTATTATACATAAAAGAAGAGTTTTTGGCTTTAAATATCTTAAAAAAAAAAAAAAAAAAAAAAAAAAAAAAAGCGAAATTTAAAATTAAAGTAAAACAAAAAAAAAATTTAAGCATTGAGATGCACCATATTTTACAGCGAGACAAATGAAATTAGTTTTTGTATGTTGCCCATGTGTTTGGTTTTAAAACGTGAAATTTACCTTTACTACTGCAACAATGCACATGCTGTGAGCTTTAGACTCTTCAGTTAAGTTTATTCCATTTCTGCTGAATAGTTAAGCTTTTACTGTCAGACATATGGCTTTTAGTTTTGGTGTCCCTGAGCAAAGGTCCAGCTCTTTAATATAAATGTCACCTGAGGTGCGACAGTAACATGAAATATCTCTAGATGACACAACTACGCCTAACGATGGCCATTTAAAGGGCAAACGTATCCAGCCAGGGTCTACTGCACCTTCTGTTGCTCAAAGGTGGCAAAATATAACACCAGCCAAGAACTGTGATGTTTCCAGATTCTCAAACTGGTTTACATGCATTACATGGGGTGACATTTGTTATTACTGAAACATCTTCACTTAACATCAACGGTAGACATTTAGCATGTAAACCAGTCTTGTCTGGAAGTCTGTAGGAGGTTTGTTCTGCAGTGCCAAAACTGCATGAAGCTCACTAGGAAAGTGGGTTCTTACCCAAGGAAATCCCAACTGAGTCCAAAGCATGGGTGCTCTTATGAGTAATGTCTTTTCCCTAACCCACACAAACACTGTGGAAAGCCAAACTAGTCACAGAAATAAAAACTATACAACATTTCTATTGCGGCTTTATTTTCCTTCCTCGGGGGTAAAACTGAAAATGCAGACCGTAAGTTCTAAATATGACCCTCAAAGACTAAACTGTCGGGGAACAGAAACTGCACTTTACTAAAAAAAAACTGCCAGATGAAAAAGAAAAGAATGAACATTCAGTTATGAATTCATTTGACAGAGCTTCTCAGAGACAATGGGACATGCCTGTTACTGGCTGGGTGTTCAGAAGCTCAGCTATGTTAATGTGTCCTGACATCTAAAATTACTTGGAAAAATATTTTAGGCCATTTGATGTAAAAATCAAGTTCAAGCCTGTCAATGCAGCAAAGCTACCCCAGTATTAAATAGAACAAAATTTAATATCATTATAAAGATGGTAGGTAAATCACAGCAAATATTTTAAGGAATAACTGGACAGTGGACAACATTTATCATAAACAAATGTTTTATATGCTAAGACAAAAACTTTGGCAAAAGCTATTTTCAACTGCATCTTGATTGAGGGGAAAAAACATGGCCAGTTTGTACAAAATTGTTAATTAAGCTAAAATACTTATGGGATGTTTTTTTTAACTCCCAACTATTTGTGCCACCATTTTATATGTCCTGCAAGAAAAAGCCAGGCTGAATTGCTGAAACAGCAAAACAATTTTGGATTTTCAAAAATCCAGAAAGACAGAATACACAATCGAATGTACATTGGTTCAGCGTGGCCAGCATTAACTCATGCTGGGTTCCCATCCCATTTTCATAAAAACATATACTGACCTTGTCCTGTGCAGAATGGTGGGTGGGTAGAGGGACACTCAAAAGTCTGCCAATGGGAATGGCAGTGAAAGTCCTTCAGTGTTTTCCCCTTCACCCAGCAGTTTTCCATAGCACTAAGTGACAAGGGAAGCACTGGCACAAGTGCCTCAAACGCACTGCTTTAGCCCAGTGTGGTTGAGCTCAGCTCTCGAGCCAACGTGCAACTCTATTCGTTGACTAGAATTCTTTTCAATAATTGTACATGGAGAGAGGTGTGTCTTCCATCATGTCGTCCTGCATGGAGACAATGACTTCATTTGTTTACCAGTAGAATCGGTAACAAAAACCCATTCTGTTAATAGCAGCAAAAAAACAGGAGCAACAAAAACCATATGAGCTCACCATGGGTAGATCCTGAAGCCTGCGGAACGCTGGCTGGCTATTCGTCCTTCGGAATTTCAGGAACAACAGGACTGAAATGACGGCTGCAGCCAAAATGAACGCGGACACCAGGCCAACCAGCAGAGGATCCACAGAAAGTCCCAATTTGTGCGGATCTTGTTCTGCAATAATCACATGATTGCAACATGGGCAAAAAAAAACAAATTTTAAAAACATCAGAAAGCAGAAAAATAAAAAATAAAAAAAATCACTGGAAATGCATGGGAGAATCAAACTTGGATGATAACAGCAGCCAATAGGTAAGCACTCTCCTTGTACTCTATTCATAGCATAAACAAAGAAAAATGAGTGGGAAACAAAATGACCAAATATAAAAACCTGTATGCAAAGCACATACCTACAGTGAACGGGTGTCTTATTTCCATAATTTTAAGTGAAATACTAAATTGGCACACAAAGAGTTTATGCTCAGGGCCATAGAGACATGACTACACTGACTCACTGAGCTGGCAGGGCAACAAAGGCAACTCTGTTCTTTGTTTTTTTCCTCAATAAACAAGCTCCTGACCCAATTCAAAAAGAAAGCAGGCAGGCGCACATGCCTTCTGTTGCTCTCCACACAACAGCCAGGCGCTTCTCACTTGTCAAAAGGCACAACCCATTACTCTGATAGCTTTCAGTGGGGGGGCAAACTCCTTTATAATATGGTGTCTTTGCATCTGCAGCGCATCTGAGAGCTTTGCTGTGAAGTTGTCAATGGCACCGACCTAGGGTCCGGGGCAGCCACTCACCATCATCTCCCACGTTCAGGTGTGATAGTGTACCCCGGTGAGGTTCGGCTTGGGTGGATAGTTTAGAGGTCTGTGATCCGGGGAGCACAGTAGAGAGAGGAACCGCACCACCAGGAGAAGAATGTTCCACTACAGTGTGTGCAACACTGCTGTTGGGTATCTGGGTGAAGACTGACAGTGTGCTGGGGGTTTGGGAACCCTTCTCCCCAAGAGTCAAGTTCAGTTCCACAGTGGTGGCACTGGTCATCACAGGAAGTCGTGTGGTATTGTGTCTGGAAACTGGGAGACAGCTCAGTGTTAAAGGTCAGCAACGTGTAGTTCAGCATATATTAAAGTATAATGCCTATTGATGTAATATGCGTGCTGGAATGTTGATGTACATGTGCTTTTGTGATATACAAAAGCCATATTATGCAAAGTTCCTCAATTGCAAACAGGCCTAATGGAACAGTTGTTAAACTCAGTTTTGGCAACTGCACTGTAATGATAACAACAGTCTCCCTTCAATACTTCATGTCTGAGACAGCTACTCAGTTCCTGGCAAAGAGAGCTCATTGCACCCTGGCTGACACTGGCATCTCACATATTTTTGTACTGAAAAGGAGCTAACAGAATTCACAAACAGCCTGCCAGCCAATGGCAATACTTATGTGCCACTTCAGTCAGAGGAGCTGAGCTTTTCACTTGTCACGGGACAGTTCTGGGTTACCATCTGAGACCGAGAACCCACAGGCCGCAGATTCAGTTTTGGGTTTTTTTTTTTTTTTTTGTGGGGGAAGGGAGAAGTTCAGTGAAAAGGAAAAGGCACTTTTTTATAGCATGTAAACCCATTTTTATTTTAATCAGTAAGAGAAATTGTTTGTTTCTACCAGACATGACAGGCTCATAAAAATCTTCATCACCTGCACACATTCTCCAACTTCACTCGACTCGTCACTGAATCAGTTTCTATTCTTGTCCTCTTGTGTCAGGTGTCACTGGCAGCCCCCTCCTCTCCTCGCAGACCTGTTTTCCATCCCGATTTCTGCTTTCCTTTCACTTTCAATTCTATCATTCTTTTCACTTCTGAAGTGCTCGGCGTTTCTCCGCCTCTATCTCCTGCAGCCAAAGCTGTACCTGCTCTGCTTGCATGCACAGAATAAAACACGCCAGGTGCGTGCGTGTGTGTGCATGCTCCTTTTTCTTCCCTCTTGCTTTATGTTCGCAGAGTTTTGCACTACGCTGCACCTCATTTCTCAGCAACGTTTCCTTCCTTCCAGAGATCTCAGCCTCTTGCGAATTATGAGAGAGTCCTCCACGTACAAACCAGCATGCCTGAGTTAGCCGGGCACAATATTTCTATTGTGATGGCTCTGACCTTTGAATTGCAGCTGCTCAGGCAAGCAAAGGGTCAATTTACAACAGGCCCATGTTTGAACCTGAATATCCCCATCTGGCCTCACATGACCAAAGCCTGCTCAGTATTACAGCATCAGGGAATAGTAGTTAGTATCACATGTGAAAGCCACGGCTCCCTAGAATTTTAGCACCAGCACCATCATCTTTATGCAGATTAAACACACCTGTCTGTGCACGTGTCTGCTGCAATTGGGCACACAGCTGCTATAAATATTATCACAGTTTTTATTAAACTATGCAAAAACGGGTTAATACACAGAAAGTCCCTCCAACTGAATAGGGATTTTCCTGTATAAATCAGTTAAAGGAGGTCCAATACTTTTTACTTGGATGACAGTTACCTGAAATGTTAGCAGTAGTAGAGTCGTTCAGAGTAGTCTGTTGTAGAGTACTGACAGACGGGCTTATTGTGATGCTGCTGTCGTTTTGGTTTCTCTCTGGACCACCACTGGACGGGGTTCCGTCAGGCGTGCCACTGTTGTTCATGGCAGTCACATTTTGAGCCAGACTCAAGGTGAGGTTTGACTTTGAGTATGTTGTGGCAGAAGCAGTTGGCAGCAATGAAGTGTCAGTGACCCTGCCTGGGGAACTGGGGGGGGTCTGACCTACATAAGACAGGAAAACAAGTAGAAAATATAGCTGTCAGCTTTCATGTGCACCTGATATATTTGCCACAGTTTGAACAAATAAAACAAGACTATCATGTCATGCAACAAGACTTAGTGATTACCGACAACTGCACATTTGTGTTTTGACCAATAAGAAAAAGAGGGAAAGGTTTATTTCTTGTGAACAACAATGTAAAAGAATACAGCTCAGCAGAACTAAATTAACCTAGAAATAGTAGCAGAAGACATGACACTATTTACAAAAGTGTGCTGCTAAGTGACAATCTACATGACAAATACTTTTTGCCCCCAGAGTGTTGTGGGGAAAAAGCAGAATATTTCATAAACATTCATCTCTAAATGTAATCTCAGTCTCTGCGGACATGGTGCATAAACACCGCCAGAGATATTTACTGGCTCTGGCAAGCACTATGGTGACTATGCAGTGGCAGCAAAAATAATCAGGCGTGAAGGATAAAGGGTGTTATATGTTAAACCCCCTCTACCCCCATGGCCTGCTTGGTTAAGCCAAGCCAGAGGTGGTAATGGGTCACTTTACCACATGACCACAATGCCCTTGTTCTTAGACCTTCCCTCACCTCCTATTCACGGAGAAGAAATCATTACAGGACACATGCTGGCTTTTACATTCAAACTTGTCCTGCAATTTTCAGAATCAGGCTTACTAAAAACATTAAAAATTAAAAAGAGTGGGAGAGGTGCCCAAGTAAGCTTTTCAGCAGTACTATTGCTATCACAAGCAGCTTCAAACACGATGGAAGGCTAATAAGTGCGTATCCAATGACGCACCAGGGCGGCACAGCCCTACCAAGGCTGGCAACTCTGTTGTCACCTGAAGAGCGGTCGTTTTTAAGGGGTTTTGCTCCGTCCAGCAATCGCTTCCGTCAACATGGTCCTGGACCTCCTGCTTAAAGGTCACGAGCTAAAGGAAAAGAAAAATGCTACCTATGGAGAGGGCGCTGCTACAACATCCCTGACCGCAAAAATCATTAAAACCACACTTGTAGTAGTCATGCCAAAAGCATAAATCTTAACTAGTGCCTTTGCCCCTCCACGTGCCCTGCTTTTTCCTCTTACTCGCCTCCTCTGCTTGACAAAAGCCAGGCTGTGGCGATAACACCATTAGAGGTCTATGACACAGTGTCCAGCACCTTCATACGCAGGCAGTCTGAAAACAAATAATTTACGGCAGCTCACGATTGCATGGTCAGAGCCAGCTGCCTGGGGAAGGCACATAGAGACCTGGTTAAACACACGAAACATACGAGGCCCCCATAAGAACCCTTATGAAGAGGGTACAATAATGCTTCTGTTTCGCTTGAATCAACAAGCCATTGCCAAGCCTTCAGCTTGAGTGGCTGCAGCACAGCAGAAAATAAACACAAGTAGTGTTATTTCACCTCTATCACAGATTGGGGTTCCCCCCGCCCCCTCACCCTTGTCTAAACACCATGAATTTCAGTACACAGAGTTAATACAAGTTTTAAAATACTGGTACTATTCAAATCTTGTTCAGTGTTATTATTAGTCCATATTTTAGTAATCTTTTTTAAGTATCTTTTGCTGCCCTGACGGAACTCGATCCCTAAATCCATGACGCTGGATCATTTATCACCGATATGATGGAACGGCTCACCTTGCAGAGAGACAGGGAACACCTAGGCAACAACAGGCAAGTTCAACACAACACTATTGTGAAACGAACATGCATTTAACTACTTGTCATTTTACATGGGCAAAAAGACAGCAATGTAGTTGATCTACCAGTGTATGAAATGTTGTGAAGGCATTGCTATGTGTATTGACAAAAAAGTAAATACTTGCAGAAAACAGCCAGCATTAGGCATACCTAAAAAGGACTTCATGAAATGTCTGGTGTCAGTGGCTTTTTGTTAATCAGCTGCTATTAACAGAAAGGGTTTTCCTATTTTTGTCAAATTTACATTTAACATAAAAACATTTATAGTTTCTATTTATGTGACTTGTTCTTTATTGAAATGTATATGCTAATTTATGTTTGAATTTATTTCATAATATGAACACCTACAGTTAGATATTGAGAATACTGTATAGAAATTGACTGTAGCCCTATTCAAAATAGTATTGCATTACTGGATGTTTGAAGAGAATATTTTCTGTGTATTTCCTATCTATCCAAATTAAAACTAAATGTACAGATCAACAAATGCATCCACTCAGAGGCCTCCTTATCGATCAGGAAATAACAGGAGTCACAATTATGGTTTTGACACAGTTGTGTAGTCAAGTCAGAAGGGAAGTTATACAATTTACTGTGAAAAGAATAAACTACTTTGTTGCTAGCAACACACTTCTCATTATACTCGTGTGGTGTGCGAGCAGGAAGCCAAATGTTAAAAAAAAAATATATATATATATATATAAAAATAAAAAGGTACCATCGAGTTTGACGTGGAACTTCCTTTGTCAAGAGAGTTGTCTGTACCTTTGAGTGAGAAGTGTGAAAAAGGGAATCTGATAGTCACGAATCCCCATCACAGCACTCTATAGTTTTAAATATTTTCTCTGTGCCACCAGTATACAGTATACATTAAACACTATGTGGCCAATTTAAAACATTCTTCTCAATAAAAGTAACCATTTTCTCCATTCCTAACAAGAAGGGACATCAGTAAAATGGTGGGTAAAACCAGGTAGCTGGAACAGGTAGCCTCACAGTATGTACTGTGGACTGCTGAAAGGCTTCAAGAAGAAGGTACAACCGAAAACTGAACAAATCCACAAAAAGGGAGCAATTAAGATGTGTGTTTCTCTTTTGCACTTCCTTGTTCCTGGGAAAGTTGCAAGTCAGAAAAACTGACAAAAAGAGGGAGATGGATATACATTTGTCCACAGACAAGACCTGATGTTGACAGTGGATAACAGGAGCGCAAGTCAGAGGCAAAAAAAAAAAAAGCACAGGGACATAAAAAGTGCAGTACACAAACTGTAAGCCTGACCTCAAGACAGAGGGCTGCACAACTCCAAGGACACAAAGCAGCAGTTCCTCTTATTTAACTGCATCATGATGCTAATCAATAGTCTCATATTCTGGGTGTAGTCAGTGGTAAGCCTTATTGACTCTGCAACTGTGCAGATATACACCCACAGAGCACCTAGACTCATCCAGGGATCACTGCCTGACCACTCCCAGAAATAATGAGCCACATCTGAAGTAGGCCCAACTCCCTACCTCACAGCTTTTTTTTTTTTTTAGGACAGAATTTAATTAGTTCATATTCATAGAAAGCCTGTAGCGGTGGACCAGTTTCCAGCATCCCAAGGTGTAATAACCACTGTGCTTTTGACAACAAAAATCCATGATGCTTAAATCCTTTGGAATCAGTGTCAACCCTGGGCGACACATAAAACAGCAACGTTGGATGTTTAATAACAAACGTTTTTAGAGGGCAACCAAGATGAACATGATAAGTGATCAGACACCATATCACACAGTACAAGCAAAATTAAGTTATTTTAGGATGATCTTCAGGTGGAAGGAAAGCTAAAAAACTAGAGCGAACTACATCTGTTGCTACATTTGCTACATTGTATGACAGCTACGAGGATACTGCACAATGCAGTCTTGAATTCAGTTTTGCTGTAGCCTTATCTGTGCCCTGAGTTCTACGGTTATCAACAGTTTATAGCTAGTCTATAAATACAATCAGTGTTTCGGCCTTCATCATGTGTTAATATTTAAAAATAATTTAATTTAATTTCGCTTTTGATGCCTTAGGACTCCAACTTGCCAAGAAAATTAAAGCATTCAATTCTGATTTCTGCGAATTGCAATTATTTCTTAGACGACACGGGAGTAAACGTACCCGAATTACTGCATTAATAAAACGTCTACTATAAAAATCGTGTATGTAATTTTAAAAGTAGACTAAATTGTAATTATTCAACCAAAACCACTGGCAAAAAAAAAAACAAAACAAACGAACCGTGAAAAAAGAACGTCACAAGAGAGTAAAAATAACAAAAATCAGTGTGACTGATTGTTATTCGTCACTCATACTAATTTTGATATTTAGTATGTTCGTGTTAAAGGGAGTGACGAACCAGTGAATTAAATGCGCTATGTCACATCTAACTGGGTAACGACCTGCGAACCATAACTAGTGCTTACGAAACCCTAGAAGCGACCACAACACCTAACGAGAAATTTTCAAGGAAGTACCAGCGACTGTAAGCCACACTATATTTAATGACAAAGCCACCTTAAACTAATTAAAAAAAACAACTTGTTGCGCCAAAAAGAACACAGGCCAGTTTAAACACGGTGCACGCTTAGTTTGCAAGCAAAGCAAACTTACCTCTTAATTGAGAACTGAAGATCAGTAGCAGCAGCGTGTAAAACAGCACATTCGTGTTTATCTCCATCTTTTTATGCAGCATGTGTCGAGACAGTTGGACCTACTTCGTTTTCTTTCATTAATAGGAAGATAATGCCGAGCTACCTGTCAGCAACTCAGCGAGTTAAAAAAAAGTTATTAATCTATCAAAATAGTAGCGTTTCCCTTCTTTCACATAAGGCTTTAACTACACATGCTGAAGAGCCGACGTTTTGATGGAGGGAGAACCGTGCCCAGTCAGGATGTTCTGTTGAAAGCACTCTACTGCCCTGATGTGGGTGAGGAGGCAGGGTGCCACGTGTTTCAGCCGACCCGAAATCTATAATTCAGCGTCACGAGGCCACTTTGCTCACAATGTAAACATAATGCGAATTAGCACATCGTTCCTTCCCCCACACCGAGACTCGCAGAAAATGATAGGTGATATGTTCCTCTTTCCTGGCCCTTTCATATTTAACTCTCACCCAGCGCCTGTCACTTCCCGCAATCCCCATGCGCTTTTCAGGAGGATCTTAAGGGTGTTGTCTGCCTCCCGCACCCTGAATTATTAACAACCACGCCTCAGCACCTTCGCCTGCAAATTGTTAGCTACGTTAGTCTCTAATCTCTTTTTTAAGTAATACCAAACATTTTGTCAACGCCAGGAAAACGAAAGTGGGAATTTTACTTTCGTCACATGAGCGTGTCTTTTTCATCACTTTTGAGTGGCCACCAGCCTAAGAGTGGAACTGCCCTGAAATCACAGAGACGCAGCAGTAAGACAGATGGGACGGTATTATAACTGCCCGGTTCACCTACCGTGCAGCAGGCTGACTGCCCACCACTGCTGTGCGTTAAACACGGATTTGTTGAATTTACGTTTTCAGAAATGTCATCAACATCTTATTACCATGTAAACCAGGCGACACTGGGTGGTTAATAGAGTATGCATTGATTTTTCTTAAAACACACAGGGGAATCTGTCACTGTTGCGTACCTGAACTTTATTCCGAACGGGAGACAGACAGACAAAAAGACAGGCAGATGCATATACAGTATACTCTAGGCACATTACTGTAGAAACACGATAGCAGATGTTGACCGCCGTATTTTTATTTTACATATAAACAC
>JABJVR010019236.1:0-32133 GCA_025773905.1 Chitala chitala | reverse complement strand
GTACTGGCAGGAAGTGCCACATGATGAAAGAGGAGGGGGCAGAGGGTGACAAAGGGAGAGGTGTTCTCACTGCACTCACACCAGGTCCCAGATGATGCAGGTCCCGTCCGAGCTGGCCGTGACACACTCTTTGTCATTACTCTTGATCTTGATGCAAGTGACTGTGGCTTTGTGCTCCTTCATAGCTTCCACAAGCCTGTGAGATCCTTTGAGAAGCTCCCACACCCGCACCTAAACGTGGAAAATGGAAGCGTCACAAGTTCTACGTACACTCCTCTTAATAAGATGTCTGTCATGTACTGCGTACTGCAGCTCATGACAAGTCGCCCTCCGTCCATTAAAATTAGTGTACACTAATACCACAAATAACATAAGAACAGCAACAAACATATTAACATTTATAATTATGTTGTCAGTTTTGAGTTGTCAAGAGTAATATGTAAATAAAACTTCAAGCCATAACAGCGTAAAACCTGCTATTTTTAGGGCACAATTCTGAAAACTTGCACCGTTTAACATCATGGCTTTGTCAATCTAATTTTGTCCTAGAGCTTACCTGGCCCTCCTCTCCCCCACTGACAATCCTCAGGCAGTCCCCGGTGCAAGCAATGGCTGTCACACTCATGGTGTGGGCATTGTGGATGATGGAGCTCAGCCTCCCAGTCTCAGGGGTGAACACCCGAATTTTGCCATCATTCCATGCTGGTAAAAAAGGTGACAATCAATTATTAATACAGATAATTTTCTGTCTTGAAAAGTACGAACGGCAATAAAACAAAGAAATCAATTCTCAGATATGAGTCAATACGCACTGTCTTTGGCCTACAGCATGCACTGTCTTTGGCCTACAGCATGCACTGTCTTTGGCCTACAGCATGTTTTCTATTATCAAATCAGTGATTTCCATCTATGGTGCTAGACTTGTTTATGCTGGTTTTCTTTCTTGATCAGTTTGCTATATTTCACTCATTGATTAAGGGCTAATCTGATGAATACATTTCTGAATTTTACATGATGAAATCATGTAAAATTCAGAAATGGGGGGTCTGTTTGTACAAAAATACTAATTTCATCAAGGATTTAGGTTTTTTTTCCCCTTTAATAACTCTCAGTTAATATAATTTTCTTGAGTACATATTTGAATGAATAATTTTTTGATATCCAATGTAAATCAGCTTTAGCATAAATCAGTCAATTACTCACCATCATACACATACATGTAAAGCAGTAGAAATTGACATTTAGTCCTGTATTTTCTAAGAGGCTATTATGAAATTATTAAATAAGTAAATATAATGAAAGAACAGAATGTAGAATGAAAACCAACAAAGAATCTCCAGAGACAAGATGACATAAATCCATTTACGCCAATTTCACCACAACAGACCACAACAGAGACAGTTTAATTATAGACTATAAAACGCGTATCAGACTAGTAACAACGTACTGCAGTTTCTGGGAATTTTAGCTTATGAGTTAGCATTAGGTTTGCTGCTAGGTGAGAAAGTGCAATGTTTATTGCACAGTTCACAGACACAGAAGCATTCTTGAGTTAGTCACTAGCTGTGCAGCTTACGCATGCTTTTGGTTCAGACTCCAGGCTGGAGCTCACAGTGATGACTGTAAGGTATGGCCTGGCCTCTCACCACTAATAATGCTCTTTCCATCCCTCATGAACTCCACAGCATTGCAGGTTACGTTAGGCACAGTGATGCAGAGCAGCTCCTTGGATGTTTCTGTATGCCACACCCTAATGTCATGCTGTGAGCAGGTTGCAAATAGATCAGATGTGGCACTGGAAAATAGACCAGGAGAGACATCTTGTCGGTTTGGTAGTGCTTATAAGCACACAAAACAACATTTTACATGCTGCCATTAATGTCATTCCAAAAACCACAGAAAAGTATTACTTGTAATTTCAAGTAACGGATATTTTGTGTCACATTGCCCCCTTGTGGAGAGGAGACATTAATCAATGCAGACTGAATGGAGCATTGGAAATTTAAAGACAGCCAAAAAAACTGCTATTAAAAAGCAACAAAGAGATTACTAAAAATACAAATTAAATGTAGACAATTTAATTTGTCAACAGATGAGTCACTCACAAAGGGAAGGCCACACCCCTAACAGCACTATTGTGGCTAGTGCTGATTAGCTCCTCCTTGAAATCCGTGTAGCTGAAGCGGTAGATGTGGCCTGCCTCAGTGCCCACAAAAAACTGATGGCCCTCACCACGGAGAGCAATTGAAGTAACTCCTCCCTTCATGTGAACTTTCCTATCAGAAGGAAGGTAATAACGTATTTATGGTACTGTTGCCTGTACAGCTTGTACCATTTAGCCAAATTAGGTGTAAACCAATTATAGCAATGTCATTTTCAATAATGCTACGTAGGTGATGTAATGATTATGGTACTACAAATTGTCCAAAAAGTATTCTAGTTCATACCTGTCTTACCACATAAGCAAAATACATAAATAAAACGTTGTTTCAATAATAACAAGCAAAATTTAAATAAAAATATTCAATGCTAAATAAATTCGTAACACACAATTTGAGTACATAAATAATTAACTATATAAGTATCCCCAAATGGTTTTAGTGTCAGTGAACTCACTTCAGGGATTTAAAGTTAGTTCCTGAGCACAAGGTGCACAGTCCATCTCCTGAACCCACCAGGATGTCCCCTGTCTTCAACACTGTTAGGGTGTTCACTCCCTGATTAAACATAAACCATAAATAATTAAATATAATTCATTTTATAGAGCACTTTTCACAACAGCTTGTCTCAGCTATATAAAAGCTATTGTATGTAAATGGCCACAGGTATCTGCTTAGAAACCAAAACACATTACATTTTGCTAAAACTGTAAAAGGTTCCTTAATATTCTCAACGCTTAATAGCACAGGTTATATTTTTTAATTAGAAAATAAATATATGCCAATGTAATATGGTGTGGAACACACAGACCACTTACAAACTACATTTCCTGAGTTTATATCCCAGTAAGAAAACATATGCATGAAATCCCAGGACATTTCACTTTTTCTTACATTACTATTAGATAATCTTTATAAAATGGATGTATATTTCCCACTCGATTCACTGATATTGACAAACCTTGCTGAACTTCTCTTTCACAGGCCAACAGCAGTTGAGAAGTCTGGTCTTGAGGTTGATTTTCAGAACATCACCACTGCTTGTGCCACAGTAGACAAAGTCATCATCTTCTGCAATCTGGATAATACCATGTGAACAAAACCTATGAATGTAACTTCATTGTGTGCCTTTCCAGCTTGGGGGCATCTTTTCTGATCTTTGAAGTGTAGCACATCACAAAGTCACTGTAACGTTGCAAATTACAAGCAAGCACATTGTCAATACACAGGTAACCCTCAAATACAAAACCTGGAAGGAATTATGCCTATATTTTTCACAGGGTGAGGTATTTATAGTAAACAGTCTTATACATAGTAATGTACATATAGGGTAATTTACTTATACTGCATAACATTCTGTATTCGAGAGTTAAAGGTCATGGATCAGAGACCAAGAAAATGTAATCATTGTCAAATTCTTCAAAAGCATAATCTTCACTCTTTAAAATAATATTTAAGATTTAAATGGCCTCACCCTGATGTAATATGTCAACTGATCCAAAAATATTAAAGTGAAGGAGTAAAGACCAAAGGGGCAGTAAATGTGAATTATAGCATTCAAAGGTGTAAAACTACCTATGGTCAGTCTTGTTTTTCACAGCTATGGAATACTTCACCACTAGATTTAAAATCACAATTTTCAATTCTCTTTTGAAGGTGAAAAAGTGACAAACAACAACAAAGATGTGAACATTGAGCTTTTGTTGTTGTTACATTGTTTGTTATAGGTGTCCTGTTGTTTAATGATAATTTTATTTATTAAGTCATTCTAGATGTTTGAACCTCTTTTAAAAGCCTAACCAGGGATGAGGGCTGCAAATTAGCTCTTGGTTAGATGCCCATATGCATTGCATTGGTTGATTGTGTGTCACAATGTTTAACTACATGTGTCCCTGTAAAATACCAAACAAATAAATAAATGTATGCCGCGTAACTTTTGCGTACCTGCACTATGTGAGTGAACTCACCTCTATACATTTCACAATCCTTTTCAGCTGTCCCAGTTGGCATTCTGTGGGACGAATCTTCCTATTGGGAAGGTCCAGCTCCCAGACACGGAGAGTACCACTGCAGAAGACACATAACTAATATGACTAATAGAGAGGGAAACACAGGTAGTAACAATGCTAATTTTTTTATTTTGAAAATTACCAAGGATTGACAGGTTGAGCAGCCTGTATATGTGCATGTCTGTGTACATACAGTATACGTGTGTACGTGTAGGCATGCATTTTTTGGATAAATTCCTGTGATCTTGTAACCCCATTCCTGTTCTGTTAGACATCCAATGGCCTACTGCAAGTCTGCATGTATGTCTGCAGCAGTAAAAAAAATCTCCAAACAGAAGCAGTAAAAGTGAGTATAGAAGCATTTGTATCACATTTCATTTTTAGTTTTGTAATTATACTCTGATGCTTTTTTCCAGCATTTGGTTAAGAACCAGTTTTCAATGTGAATCTGCAGAATGGGAAGAGACACAGGAAAACATAACCTTGAACCAACTTATTCTATTATCAAAAAGGTGGTTATAGTGACAAAGAGCCTTCTATTACTTTGTCAAAAATAACTACATGTTTGACCAACACCAATTAAAACCCTGACTTTTGTTTATGTGCAATGAATGACTTACTTCCCAGCAGACACAAAAATGTCATCGCTCTTGTTGGAGAACTGAACAGCCAGGCAGTGACCAGTGCTGTGTGCTGAAGCCAGGCTCCCACAGATGGCCTGTCTGGTCTCAATGTTCCACACAACGATGCTATGACACAAAAAAAATCAGCTCATCCAAGGGAAACTGGAACAGCACTGGACATCTAGTCTTTCATTAAGTATGAACATATTTAAAACTTCAGTTTGTTCTAAAAAATAATGAAAGCACACAACCATATTACTATATTTTAATTTGTATATTGGAACTGAAAAGAAAGATATTTACTGTGTTTTTATAGTAAGCACTTGCCCACTTGCTTAAAGGCATAGTCCATTATGGTCTCGTGCATAGTTACTGTGTGTATACTCTATATTCTCTATATTGAATTTTACAGATTGTACATAATGCCTTTTTTGTGTGGTAAATGTCTAATAACTTGAATGCAGAGTAGCTTAAGCATTCTCACAGTATTTTATGGATTTTATGGTGGTATTCAGATGATTTCAATAGTTTTTTTTTTTTTTTTGCTCCGTACTTTGATTAGAAATAAAATAGGATAAACCAGGGGTAGCCAACCACAGTCCTGGAGGGCCCCAGCGGGTGCAGGTTTTTGTTTCAGCCAATTCAGTCAATTTAATTTGCCCACTGAATTAATGAAATATCAATTACATGATTGTTCATCCTCGTTCTCTATAATAATTTGTCGTGCTTGGTTGTTTTAAATTATTGAAAGTTAAAAGTGAGACTCTTGTGCTTTATGATCAGCGACATAATTATAAAGCACACATTACAATTTCTCTCTAATTTCAGAATTATAACAGAAAATGTATGGATAATTAATCAAGATCTTTAATTCAAACATATCATTACTAATTGTATTTGAATTGTCATAATGAATAGCAGAAACAGGTACCAATAAATAAGAATGCTTAAGCAGTGACTTAAGTGATTATTAACAACAGATGTATTAAAATGTACCATATCTGTTAAAATGTTTTAAAAAATTAAGCAACATCAGTAAGTCTTTGTCATGATTTTAAAATTCTTATTTAAAATGAATAAAGTTTATTGAGAATTACTTGATTACATTGTAATTATACAAAAAAGTCATTGTTTAATTGACGTTTAGATAAAAATTAAAAAGCAGAAATTGGCTGAAGCAAAAACCTGCACCCATGGGGCCCTCCAGGACCGTGGTTGCCTACCCCTGGGATAAACTGTGAAGACATCAGTAGATGGCGCCAATATTTTGTTTTGTTGAATTTTTGTTTCCAATTAAAGTCCGAGCCTGATACAATTATGAAGTCTGTTGCTGGAAGTCTGTGTTCCAGGTTTGGAATATCAGCCTACCTGCCATCATCTTGACCCCCCAGAGACACGAGATACTTGTCATTTGGGGAGAAACTGAGGGCCTCCACTTTGACTTTGTGCAGCTGCAGTCTGGCATAAATTTTCCGCCCGGGAAAATCCCAGATAATAAGGTCAGCCTATTGCGGAAGGGAAAAATGCAGTAAAAATGTTACAACTGTTTATATGTTGTGCGATTAGGTATTATGAGATGTCTCAATAATTGTCACTCATTTAATAAACAAACCTCTGAAGTCTGCTGCATTGCTTTTAGAGGCCATTCTGTAAAATCATAGCTATGAATGAACAACAAAGATAGGCCTATATGACGAAAAGGGGGGCGTCATTACTTTTCATAAAACAGTTTTCACGATTAACTGCATATTTATGCAATATACGTACATGAACTACAAGAATATTTTTTGCGGCCATTACTCGGGTGATAAGGGTGTGAAAAGTCACAAGACAGAATTTAAATAAATTAACTCGTGTGCACCTTAAAGCCCATGAAAGTGACTTGACCAGAGGCGATATACCGCCCGCTTTTAGACACTGCAACGCAGGAGACGTTGTTGGTGTGTCCGTGCAGAAACTCCTGTTGGCCGTTTTTCAGACTCTTCAGAATAATAGTGTAACCGAGTGGATAAATAAGGTATTCCCTGTCGGGGTGCACCCTCAGTCCGGAAAAAACGTATCCTGCCATAGAATGCAAAGGTATAGCGTTTAAGGTGTAATGCCACTGATGCCAGGGCCGTTCGGTTTACATGGCTTTTTGCAACCAATTCCGTTTTACAATTCAAACACATTTACATACAGTGTAATAAATGTATACCCAGTTTTATGCTATATGAGCACAAATATCCGATGAAATTAATGTTACAAAACAATACAGTGTATTGGTATTCCAAACAAATATAGAAAACAAAAAACTTTGTTAATTCCACACCAAATTCTACAAATTGTATATTTCCCAGACTAACTATTATTTACATACTGCTTACCTCAAACCAAGTGGTTTAAAATAATATTACAGTAACTAAGTAGCCTATAAGGTACTGAATTCTAACGGGATAAAGAAATGTATCTGTTACCGTGATAGTGTTCAAATAAAACGACCTGAAACATATTTACCGTTAAATCCGATGACTGTCTGAAGTTCAAGCTGAGGAACTTCTTGCGCGTCTCCAGACATTTTTTTTGTGTGTCACAAGCAGTATGTTCACCTCTGAACTATCTACACGTCTGTGCCTCTTAAGCACCTAGTACACAGTATGTGTATCCTTTCCTTTTTGCTTATTGAACAAAAATATATCCTGGTAACGGTTCCATTTGTTTACGTGTGTTTCCAGGAGACGACGGTACGTGCTGCAGGTAAATGTCGGGTGCCCCCTTGAGGTAATGGTCTGTCTTTGCAGTGGCAAGCTAAAATATGTACACCCCGACCGCTTACCAGGTCAGAAGGGATCACCTGGTCTTTACCTGGTCAAAGTAGGCACCACTGAGATCCCATGGGGAAGAGGATGAAAGATTAAATAAAATAGCCTTGCTTACAAAACAGTTTTTAGAAATGTCTACACTCTGAATAACGTATCAAAGGCGTTGTAGTGTACAATGTCAATTAAAACAATTTTTGATAAATACTATATTGTTTTTGGTCCAGATATATCACGTGGGTTTGCATTAATTTCGTGGAACCATTCACTTATTGCTGGTCCCTTTGCATTTAAGATCACCACCTCGGAGGCGTCATTTCAGACTTTACTGTGTTTAGAACGAAACGTAAAATTCATTTGTTTAAGAAGGCTTTCAGTTCACTGTAAAGCATTGTCACACGTCTCGTTTGTATTTTAAGAATTGTACTATGTGTTATTTACCTATTATTTTATGTGAATCACTCAGGTCAACTTTTATGTGTTGAATGCTATAGATATAAACTTTGATTTAATTTAGTTTCAAAGTATTCAGTTACTCCCTTTGGTGTATGATTTAATATCCATAATATGCAAGCAGGAGATCGTTTTATTAAAGAATAATTCCACTCAGAAATAACACTATCCACTTATTTTAAAGGAATTTTATTACAATTTTTTCACTCTGATGTATCAGCCATACGTTTACATTACAGCCTAGGATGGGCTCCAGTCCATCTGTTACCCCGAATGGAATAAGCAATTTGGTAATGGATGGATGGATTCTCTATATGTAAACAGTGAGACGAGATCATGAGTACTCGAAATTCATATCTCACCTGAAGAAATCTGCAAATCTGGATGCACATGAAAATATAAATTATGCGTACATCAAAGAGCAACGGTCTCGTTCCCCATAGCCACATGAACAGATTAAATTTTGTGCCGTTTGTCCCTCGGAAAGTACCGTACATATGACGAGACAGCTAGTAGGAAGTGGACGGACGTCTGCAGTTCTTTTCAGTGTGTAATGATTATTTAAGGTTTTTGGTGGTGAAAAGCACTCTGATAAATAAATATCCGCGGTCTTCTTATAAAAGAAAAGATGTCCCAAGATCCTTGGTAAGTGACAAAATATGTGCGTTGCTTTGCCCATCTAGGTAACCATCTCGCGTACGGTTGTTGTTAGCTTTTCCAGTAAGGTAGTTGGTCACAGACCTGTGACAATCAGATTATAGATTCATCATCTCAGATGACGAACAAAAAAAAACTGCAGTCCTTTAAATTTGAAATACATATTTTGTGATTTGGTAAGATAAAACGTTATTTTTCGTGGATGTACATATTTACCTAAACAGTATCACATACCACTGATTTATTTGCATTAATTACAATGTTAAAAGAGCGGGATTAACCAACTACATGGACCTATATTTTTGCATCTTAATTCACAGTAATAATTTAGCGAGAATAAGCGTTAATTCTTATCGTTTCAACGAAGCAAGTGTTCCGGGCAACAATACACTGGTTTCGTTTTAAAATACATTACATAAGTAGGCTACTTTTGAAACTTGAAGTAGTGGATTCTTTTTGAATCAGTGAAAGTCCGTATTATTCTTCTTCATTTAATCCATATACAGTGTTACTTTAGCTAGGGTACGGTGCCGGTCATAAATCTGTCACATGACTATACTATGGCAATTGAATTTATGTGTTGTGCCTAGCGGAGAAATAAGGCAAGTCAGAGCGGCAGAGCTCTGGTGTGTGGAGAAAAAGTGGTAACAAGGCAGGTGGTGCGCCTGTCAAAACCTTTAGTGTCTTGTATTTTTTGGCACTGACTGTACGACCCCGAATTTCTATTACAAGTCAGTTTGAAGCACCAAATACAGTGCTTTGACCCAAAGTGAAATTAAAGCCATTTCTGCAAACTATCTTAGCCCAGGCTTAAACTGTTGCAAAAATGCGTTTTGTGGTCTTATTTTTTTGCCCGGATATATAAAAATTTTATGCAACTAATCTCATTCACATGTTTTAGGTTACAGAATTACGATGCCACCTGCCGTCTTGCCCAAGAAATAGCGGAGAATATTCATGAAAGAAACAGGCTACAAAGAACTGGAGGGAATCCAGCGAAGGTGAACGACTGTTTGTGAAATAAAGAATAAAGTAAAATTAAAGTGACAACCACATTTTATTTTATTCTGTGTGATTATTGTGATTTGTGTTGTGATTTGTTTCTGTAGCTCAACATGACACTTAGAGCATCTCTGCAGAAGCTAAAGCAGCAGATAGCCCATCTCAGAGAGACGTTGCTGCGAGCATCATCTTCTCGCCGAATGTATCCTTTAAAATGTGTGTTATGCAGCAACTCCTTTAGGTATCTGAAGTTATGTCACAAATTTTGTAATTAAAGCTGGGTTTTCTGTAACGTTGATTTTATGAAGAATATAATGTTATTTACTTTCTGATTTTGGATAGCATCAGGTAGCATGCCCATCCCGTTCTTGGTATCAAGCTACAACACATTTTTCTTATGGCTGATATATCAGACATTGCAGCCTTTGGAACATGTTTCCCCTGACAATCCGTGGGTAGCAGTATAATGATAAATTCTAATGCAGTCACACTGTGCCATTATTTAACACCATAAGTCTTTTTGGTAATGACTTGTAAAAGTACCAGAATGTCATCTGATGGCCTTGACATAAGAAAACCTGCAGAATGCAGTCTGAGGCAGATAGAAGGCAGAATCTCGTGGATGACCTGGTCACCCGGGAAAAGCAGCTCAACGCCACATTCAGGGGTGATGTTACAGAGCCAGAGTCATCAAGGTAAATCAGGTGACCACTTTATGTCCAAGGTGGTTACTCTTAGTGTGGACAACATATAATTTTTTTTTTTCTTTCCAATGTATAAATCACCAAAATATTTGACTTGTAATTTGCTGCCACATTGTGATTTTCTTCCTCTCCCAATCTCCCGTGGATTCACTTGTTTTAAAAAGACGTCATTAGAGATTACAACGGACAGCCATGGAAGCCACATAAAAGGTGGTCAGACCCCTGTTTGCTGACCCGCCCTGACCTGTTGTAGAAGCGGATGTGTTTATGCTTTGCCAGAGTGGCTGGTTTTTGAATGATTTTGTTCATTTAAGTGTCTTGCTCTGATGATCACACACTTGGTACCCCCTGCAAATGAGCACTGGGGGCACTCTTCAAAAGCTGAGTTTGAACTCGAGTTTATAGTTCAACACCATTCACTGAATTCACATCCGCTCGCAGGCAGGTAAAATAAAGAGAGATGTGCCATCAGCTATATCCTCAGTACATGGCACTCTTAATCTAAGTGACAGCTTTGTATTGTTGCTTCCCAATGGGCAGTCATTATTTTGCACAAAGTTTGACCCCCAGGTGCCTTGAGTTTAGACAAGAAGGGAAGTATAGTTCTATAGTGATGTCTTGGACGTATTTACACACATTTTTGCCTGGCTTTCTTCAGAAATAAGGCTTCAGAAAGGATCATGCTTTTAAAAAGAGCCAATCCAAATTATCTGAAAAGTACAGGAGTGGTGCCTTTAACTCATGTTAAAGACGTTGGTTAACGTTCATTTATAAATTGCCTTTACGCCTTGATTTTTATTATATTTGAATACTTTCAGATATTTTCTTGATGTGCAAGTGCTTGGCACATTTGGTTGCCTTTATTGTATGGACAAATCCCATTGTAACTTTAATGCAGTATTAAACTAATAAATGGCATGCCTGTTTTACTGGCAGAATGTAAGTAGGTGAAATTCCTTCTCATTATGTTATTAACTCAATGGCTATTCTTCTAGAATTTTTAATGTTTAAAGTTGTGCTCATTTTTGAACTGTGTGTGTGGTAGTCGGGGGAGGGGTGTACGCTCAGTGTGTGGTCTTTGTGTGATGCTGGGGTGGTTCACTTTAGCTGCTTGAATAATCTCAGTCTTTTCTTCTTTTGACTGGATAGGGGGAATTGAGCTCACTGTGTTTGTCAAATGGTACATTCATGGAGGACTTGCTCTTTAATCGAGTATAAACTGATATAATGCCTGTTTTACTGGAATCTAAGCACCCATCCTGTCCTGATTTAAGCTTCTGAACCAGTTATGGTTTGTGTTCAGCGTCAGCACAGTGCAGTGCCAAAGGCCTGCTTCGGAGCCAGGCCCAGTGCTGTGTGAACCCAGCTGCGAGCTTTGCTTGGGTGATTAATTGGATAAACTTTAATCTTCACGCCCCCGAACCCCTCGGGATCAGAGGTGGCAGGAAGTGGAGAGCAGCTCAGCGGCAGGACAGTTACCAAACATGTCAGAAAGATTAGCGTTCCACGCTGACCTCTCGCCGTGATCGTTGGCGGATTAATGGCGGTTCAGTGCTGGAGACATAAAGCATTCCAAATGGCTTTAAATTGCCTTAACTGGTGTTTGCTTCAGAACAGAGAGGACAAAAAGTCCAACTCCACAGAATGAGACTCACTCTTATTGGCACTAAATGGTCTAGTCCATCCTAAACCAAGCAGAGGAAATTCTTAATCACTTTCATAAGAATTTATCAGGTCTTGTAAAAAATGTCTTTGATGACAGTTTATAGGTTGCTTGGTGGTTCCATTGGTCACTTTAATTGAAGAAATTTCAGGTTTTTAGGTTTGTGGTGTGTATTTTCTTCCAGTAATACACATCATTGTCAGTTATTGATTATGGCTTTAGTTAGGTATAGTATGCAACAATTCTGCCAAAATTTGTTCATCTTGGGCTGTTTTAGGGTTTTGATCATAAGTACTCTGAAATTGCAAATGTTTTTGGAAAAGCAAAGAAGCTTTACATGTAGTAGTTTTAGTGCAGTTTAAAATGGCACATCAAAGAAAGTGCATAATGCATGAAAAAATGGTTCAATAAAGGTTGCAGAATATTTGAGAACTGGAACGTTTGCAAAATGTTTACACGTTGTTCCAGAAATACTGTAATAAAGACGAAATTCAAGCAGCATAACTGGAACATAACTACTAGCAGGCATAAAATGGACCCTTAGAGCTTTGCTCTGCATGCTGAACGTTTTCTTCTGTCTCTTTTTGAGTATGACTGCAGCTGTTCACCGTATGTATTAAGGAGCTTCTATAAATTGTCAGTTTTTTTTTTTGCTCCTGTTATTAATAGTAGTTTATCTAACTGCTTGTTCTCCTGAAAATGAATGTGTGTTGCTTGTAATGTAGTAGTAGTAGTAGTGAGAGAATCTTTCACGGTCCACTGAAGGCCTGTATAATGCTAATGTGGTAAATGTTTTATCATATGCATAACTGTGCTTCCCCATGGCCTCTCCCAGTGTATGCTGTATATGTGTTCACACATATATACATCCACAGCCAAACTGGTTTCTCTTACACTGGCAATGCACTGTAATGCAGAATATTTATTAAACATGCATAGAGAAATACATGGGAAAATAATGGGTATGGTACTTCTCATCTCATTTGTTACTATGTAAATGTTATGCTGTTGTTTGTTTGGTAGTGCCGTTCAGCACCTGTATGTGTATGTAACTAACATTGTTTTGTAGTGAGCGCAGTCAGGGAAGAATGCACAGAGCTGTGCGCCTTTCCTAGCATGTATCTGTAAATAATTTACGGCTTAGTTATTCACATATCCACTTTGTTCTCAAACATTAAAGGGGAGGAAAAAAATTGGATGGGATCTTTGGCTCTGCTTCTGGGCACTTTAGAGAGTTTGGCCTTGGCACTTTTATAGGATATTACAGTTTAGCATATGTGCTGTTAAATAACTGTTCAGGAGCATTAATCCATGTGTGTGTTGTGGTTTTTGTTGAAATAATTAGCGTATGGCTTCGGTGTTCAGGGCTGTTTTTCCTCTGGTGCACAGTGCCTAGGTCCTCCTTACACAGCCATAGTGCCTTCCCTTTGTTACGGGATAAATTCCTCTGTGTCATAAATTTTGCAGTTAACCCTGCTCAACTGATATTTGGATTAATTTCCTAAGGTACCGCTCTTCCATTTCACCAGCAGGTGGGGCTGTGTTCATAGATGGAGGGTTGTTTTATTTTGTGATCAGTTCCTTGTTTAAGAAAAGGACCTTGAAACTTTGCCGGCTTCAAGGTTTGCATGCAGCTTTTGTGCATTAGCATAAGAATAGCATAAAACCGCATAACATTCTTAATACAACACAAGGGAACCCTCTTTAGTATGCCCTCTGTCATGGTTAGAAACCCTGCAGCCTGCACTTGATTATGCTGTGTTGTTTATGACAAGCCCCGCTATTTTTCACTGCACAAAAACTCACTGCTTCTTTTAAAAATGTGGGCAGACTTAAATAAACATCAGTGATCTGTGGGGGGCACACTTTAATTGTTATTTCAAAGGTAAGAAAATGCAGTTTGCTCTGAGCACATAAGTGTTACAGATGTGACGGTTTGAGGACCTGCACAGTGTTTTTAACCCCTCCGCATGTGCAGATTACGTGTGGTCACACACATTACGTGCTGCGTGGAGGCGTACAAGCGTGCCGTTTGTTGCTATCGTGCAGGTCGACCTTGATGACAGGGGGAGGGGCACAGGGCCCGCCAGCGAATCCGTGGCTGGTGGACGAGCCGGAGGAGACCCGAGGCCTCAACTTTGGGGAGATTAAACAGCAGCAGCACCGCATCATCGAAGGTGAGGGGAGACTGGAGACGCTGATCACATCAGCTCTCCTTACATCGCCGGTGGGCTCGCTACCCAGCGTCTCATACTGAAGTTTGCTTCAGACGCTTTCATCCACATAGCGAGACCAGCATTTGTTCACTTTTTATCAAGTTAAGATATGCATTTGTGTACACAGGTGGCACAGCTGGTGCTTCAGTGCTACGCCATATACTGGCCCTGGCTGTCTGTATACAGACACTCTAATATCCTGCCACAAGGCTGGCTGCAATTCGTCTGTATGCTTGAGGCTCCTTTCTCTCACCTCGCAGTCCTGACAAACATATGGTTCTGCACGGCATCACTCAATCCAAAGGCGTCCACCGTTCTCCACTCAGCATGGTTCCGCATGTGTTGCGCACCGACTCTGGTCTTAAGGCAGCCCGTCCTCATTAGGGTTTCACAGGCAGACAGCTGGTGAGCTCAGTGTGGCTGCTTCACAGGCCTCTTTTTAAGACTTGTGAAATGCTGCTCAAATGTAAAAGCCAGATTCCTCCAGTGCTGCATGTCATTGCAGAGAAAGCTGCACTGCCATGATCAGCGCTGTTGCCTGTGACGATGCTGGATGAGATGGGGTGATGGTACAAGACAGAGGCTTGAGTCTGCGCTAAGATAGTTAACACAGAGCTACTTAATTAACACTTGCTGGAATAACACTGAAGCTGAACTAAATTCCTGGGCTTTTAAATACCATGTCTCCGTTTGGGATTTTACCCTTTGCATTCCTTGTATGGTACTGTCCTTGTACCTCTCTGTCCTCTTACCTGACACCACGGCAGTGAGGGTGATAAGTTTGGGGGGGCAGAGTGCTGAGTGATGTCTGTGGCATGTTGCCCCATAGTGTCACAGCTGGAACCCAATACTTCATCCAACTTTATCCTTTAAATTGTTGCACTATGAAATCATAACACAGGAAATTGCTTCCTTCTTCCAAATTACTTTTTTCAAGGAAATTTAGTATTTTTTTTTCCCCCTCATTGACCCACTGTTTCAAACCCGGCCCCCCCGATCCTGACGTACAGTTTGAATGTTTATAAGAAGGCAGTGGTTTTTTTTTTTTTTAAAGATGTGCATTTTGGATTGCGCAGGGGCAGTGTTTGTGCCATGGGATGTCCTGTTGGTTTTCGGGGTGCTGCTCTCAGGCAGAGGCTCAGCAGGTTGTGTTGCAGATGCTGCTATGTATAGATGGCATCCATCCTCCAGTCTTCGTCTTCTGCATTGCCTCTTTGTGGCTTTGCTGTTTACAGAGTAGTAGATTTACCAAAAAGCCGCAGTGCTTGCTAGATATGGCATGACCCAATCTACAGGTCACAGACACAGGCTCAGCATTGTGGAGGTGAGAGCATGTATGAGTAAATCCACATTTTTTTGAGAGGTGATCTCAGGCCTGTGGAGTCACAGTCAGAATTATTGGGTTACTGTAGTCAGTAGAAATGTTTTGATGCTGACTTAATGCCAGCGTAGAAATCAGTCTGGCATACAAATCGACCCCCAAAATAATGTTCAATTTTTGAGCCTAGGTTAAGCCTGCAGACTTGTATGTTTACGATCTGGGCCTAGGCTAGGCAGCAGAAGTCAGGAATTAGTTGTTTAATTTAATATAAATGTTCTACTTATTGTATCCTGTTATAGGTTATTTTATTTTACCATACAATTAACAAGATGGTTAGAATTTAAACCAGTGCTGTGGAGTCAGAATTGGTGGCACTATAATTTGAAGAGTCTGAATAGGAGTTAATGGTCTTATGTACCAGTTCCACAACCCTGGGTGACCTGTTTATTGTATACAATCTTAGGCTCGTCCTTTTTCATTTCAAATTTTTTTTTATTATGTGTGTTAAAAAAAGTCTTTCATACATATAGTTTTACAAAATATATTTATAGCTAAATACTGTGCTGTGGGATCTTGTAGCAAAGTGAGCTTTAGTTCAATACTGCTGTGCCATCTGATGCCCTTTGACCTTTACACTAAGCATGTTCCACTTCCATCCTTGCAGCACAAGACGCTGGCCTGGATGTGCTGGCTGCCGTTATCAGCCGGCAGAAGCAGATGGGTCAGGAGATCGGCAACGAGCTGGATGAGCAGAATGGTGAGGATGACAGGGCAGCAGCTTGCTGATAATGATTTTTAATGTTAGTTTTATCATCATGACCTTGAATACTCTGTGACTTATTTGCCAGCTGTGTTGTTAAAAAGCCACAGAAAAGCGCTGGTCTTGAGTACAGATGTTCTGAGTGAGGATGACAGGTGTCATTTCACTGCAGTCTTCGTGCATCTTAAGGTCTTCAGAGTGGAAAAGGTGATGCCACCGAGGCCTCTTAGAACAGTGAAACTGCATACATGTGTGTTACTGTTCCTCTTAGAGTTGAGTGGACTTATTTAACCTCCTTCCATGTTTTAGACCAGCTTCCTTCTAACTTGCCCTCATCATGCATAGCCTTGTTGTTGTTTTCCTGCCACCGCAAGGTGGACGTACTTTGTGGACTGTTTTCAGTTCACTATGTCCATTTTGAACCAATCAGTGGGGACATAATGTGTGTGGGACATTGTCCAACCCAGTGCTCAATGACATGCAGCGAGCAGAACAAGTGGGCAACTCTGTAACAGGGTGTGCTAGGAAAGGCAGCTGAAGGACTCACAGATGTGCCGCTGTTCCCTTGTGCTGGAAGCGCTGTTCCCTTGTGCTGGAAGCGCTGTTCCCTTGTTGTGGGTCAGCTGAGCCTTTGTGCCTCTGTCTGCAGTTTGGTGTAGCTGTTGTTGATTGGTTCAAATGACGTAGTTATTTTTCTGCTTTTGAGGCTTCAGGCCACTGTACGTGTTCTTGGAGGATTTGATCGTGTGTGCATCCCTGCATACTGCATTTTTATTTTTTCATCCTGCTTTCTCTTATGCACTTTCTACACTTGAGTCATTTTGATAAGTTTTTGGCAAATTAATATTCAGCGTATTAAAATAAGTGCGTACACAGTCCCATGCAATTCAGCACTAGGGAAAACTGGATGGACTGGTATGGTTGTGGGAATTTTTTTGGGGTGGGCTCTCTGAACGGCCCTGGCTCAGTCCATAACCAGGTGATACTTTTTAAATGTGGTAGCCCTTAAGGTTGTCGCATACGTTAAGAGCCTAAGCTGGAGCGATATCTGCAGTGGAAGAGAGTGGCTCTGAGTTCATTAGTTCCCTGTTGCTTTTCTTGGCTTTGCTGAGGCACACCACAATGCCACAGCTCTTGAGGCCACATAATTACAAACAGTTATTCAGCTAAATGGTGCTTTTCTTTCTCGTCCATGTATAAAAGTGACGACATGATTGGTGGTGCCCCTAAAAGAGCCCAGTGCTGGTCTTCCAGGACCACATCTGCATCTGGCTGCTGAGATCCCACTTCATCTCTCTTTTAGTTTCTGAGCCTTCTGGTAAAACAGCCAATCTCACTCCATATTTACAAGAAGTCATAGCCTAAAGATGCACATATTTCTATACATCACTGTATAAAGCGTTAGTTTATTTTAGATTGGCCTTTCTAAATTGGGTAAAGATGGCTTGGTAATGTTCCGTTCCTGGTTTTCTCAGACAAATCATGGATTGCGTAACAAAATGACCCTTAAGTTGAATCAAGCTAATTACTTCAGTGCTGGGAACTGCAGGGGCTGATGTTGGCCGCCTCTGATCCACCCCAGTCAGGGAAAAGGGTACGCTTGATTATTTTAGCCTGTTCTCCTCTTACCTTAATGAGTGAGAGGATTGTTTTCTACTGGTGGAAGTGTTTTCCCTTCTTCTGAATGCTGTGATGTCAATGTTTACAATAACCCGGGCTTCAGAAGGCAAAGTTGAAGTTGTAATTGAGAATGGGATGTTTTGTAAGAAGGAATAACTTGGATAAGAACTGTGCCTTCTGCTGTGCTTCCTTCTTCCTCTCCCTCAAGACGCAGAGATGCATGTTTAGGCACATGTCGTATCCCCTGAATGAAGTACTGAAGGCTAGGGCAAGCAGGTTTAACATGCAGCCTACCAGTGCTGCTGTCAACGCTCCTACAGTGTTTAATGCAGCATTCTGATGAATTGTACGTCAGGAGTGTCCTGAGACATGGAGATAGTCTTTGTATTGCACGTGTACCTCCGAATTTTGCAAGAGGATTGCTCTGTCATGTCAAGTTGTCATTAATGATAGAGGATCCCTGGTTTTCTTCTTGTCTGGTTGAATTATAAGGAAAAAACTTTGGGACTCTGAAATATAGGAAGGTAGGGATTATATAGACCTGATCAAGGGTCAGACTCCATCCAGTAAAGGAAGTAAAGGAGCCATTGACTCCCCAGGAAAAAGGACAGGGCCAGGAGAACTTCTTGGAAATTTATCTGCCTGTGCTATACCATCAGTGCAGGCTACAGATGTCTGTTTCTGCCTGTTCGCACTGTATGAAAGGCCATTCTGTAAATTCTGCCACTTCTACTGTCAGTTATTACTTCACACAATTTTTTGTTTTTTGAAAGAAAAAAAAAGAAAAAACAATCATGAAAAATCAGCAAAATTTAAGTGCTATTCAATTTTTGACCTTTTACAGGGTTTTTCTTCTGACAGCTAGGAGTATACGTCTGTTTTTTTTTTTTTTCTTTGTCTGAAATATAAGAGTACCGGTAGTGCATTTTTCTAAGTCTGGTTATTTTAATTAACAGTACCTGATGAACGGTTTCCAGAGACCCCCTAAAAATTGTACCACCAGCAACTGATTTTCTCTTGTGCCTTTTAAATAGTTCCACTGGTACATTAGTACAGTGTATAAACAAATGGACCAATACATCTCCACACTGGCTGTAATTCCATCGCGTGAATAGGCTGAAGTTAATTTTGGGGCATTCATGCATGTGTTCTGATTGTTCCTCGTATGTAAACAAATAAGTGTATAGTGTTTCTCCAATCTGTTCTCTGAGGTCTTTGGATGAAGTGGAGAAGCAAACGGTGCACCTTCTCAGGATTACACATTTGAGCCAGCTGAAGCTAAAAGCATTTTGGGGACGGATGCTGATCAGTGTTCATTTCTCTGATGAAAGATATTAATCAGTGTAATTTTTTCTGTGACGAAAATCACGTGTTACCTAAATGAAAATGTGACTTTACTGACGAAAACTAAGACGAAAGATTTTGGCATATTCATAGATGGAAAAATAACAAAATGACAATGTTTGAAACAGACAACAGGGTAATAAACAGCCACCCCTTTCCATTTGCAATTTTTTAAGGTTTAGATGTCGTCCATTATATGGTGAATTTAACAAAAGTAAATGAAGCGTTTCATGGAAGTAACAAACATGCATTGGTGGTTTGTGAAATGAATAGCGGAGCTTCTTTCTAGTTATGCCTATTTTCAGGAAAGTACTTGTAGCGACATATGGAGTAACTTTAAAGAGTGCCTCTTAAAATGAACAAAACCTCAACTGTTATACTTTCACTATTAGTTTTTAACTTTACAGTACTGTAAGGAATACGACTTCAGTGCCATTTGCTGTATGGAAATTTGCTATATGAAAAGTACCGTATTTCCCCAAAATAACGGTCCTGCTCGAATAGACGCGTCCTCACCTGATAAGCCAGGGCAGCAAATACAGTATGAGACATGGTAAAGTGCACCCTTTCTACGTGATTAAAGCAGTGACATAGAAACGTGGTCAATGCGTAGAAGTGTGGATTTGCGGAGAACGAATGTGTAAATGCGGTGAATTATACTGTAACGGACCGAGGGAGCGAGCGGGGCTCGAACTCAGGTCGCCCGCACCAAAGATAAGGGATTAGCCTGCCGAGCCAAAGACTCAAGCCTTTACCTCCAGGAGCTCATCGGTCTCTTGTCTTCAACCCCTAGGGGTGACGTCATCATCCATGCAGCCGACCCACCGCCACCCACGGCGGTCGCTACAGCACACAATTTCTACAAGATTATTCAATTAACACAAAATGCTACATTATATGGACAAAATCCGCTTATGAATCCCAAATTGATCCAAATTGATTTGCCATGCATTGCACCGGCATAACTTGTAAAATACAACAAGGGAAGTTTTGATATTTTGTGTAGTTTTACAATACATGCACCTTGAATTTTGTCCGACAATGAAGTTCGTTGAGTACAATAATAAGGTCTTCAAAATCTGTGCTATTCTTATCGAATTAACTTGCTGACTGTGAACATTGAATACTTTTGCAGTAAAATGTTTTCCTTTTTTCCTCAGCCAGTGCAATTACCCTCAACTTAAAAGCAGCTGTGTACGACTTTTTGCTCGCCGTATTTCACCCGTCTTTAAGCACTAAATTATTTTGTGACCAATGGGAGTACGCTGTAGGCAACCATTGATATGCCTAACGGAAACTATCATTATGACTGAATTTTATCGGTTTTTGTAAATCATAGTTAATCGGAGTTTAATTTTTCAGTTTTTTAAAGAACGTAGAAAAGTATTCGGCTTTTTAGTAAAAACTTGTTGTTTTTAAAGGTTTTTAAAAACTTCTCCTTCTGCATGTAATTTGTAATGTGCCTGGGTGCGTTAATTAGGAGAAATAGGGTATGTAGTTATGTTTTTTTTTTTTTTTTTTTTCCCCTCCTATTTCTTCTTTTCTCTTGACCCCCTATCCAACATGTTAGGAATACATATTTCCCTGTTATTTTTGTTTTGGGATATGCAATATTTAAAATGTTTACTTTGAAACTCTTTGCAGTTTCAGCATGTGCAGGCAATGTACCATTTTCTACACTGATAATAATTATCAAATCAACTGTGCTAACTTGTGTAATGCATATATGAGAGGTTTTTTATGCCTGAACTGAGAAATGGCAGTAGCTAATAAATGTTAAACTATGTTAATTTCCATATCTTTGACTTTTGATGACTAAAATTGCTTTTTGTTTACTAAAGCCACTCTGGTTTTCATTGACTAAAAGTGAAAACTACTAATATTTCAGTGACCAAAACTGAAATACAGTTCAGCTCAAAATTGCTACAGGTGGTGATGTTATCGCACACTGCCATAATCTGAAAGGGAATCTGAGTTTTCAGATCATCTTCCATGTATAGTCCACACCCACTTTGTTACAGCTTTGATTAACAGGCTTGCACAGATGACTGGAACTCAAATGGGTCCCAGTTATATCGTTTTCCACATGCTGTAGGCCATTTTGCCTGCTTAGTAACCCTTCATTTTAAGGTGGTAATAATATTAAGTATTTGCACATGTACATTGCACCCAATTATTTTTGAGCAACCCTAATCTGATGGAGTCACTGTTGTCCAGATCCTGTTCTAGAAATCCTGGATGGAAGGCAGATCAGATGAACTTGGGGCATGCCTTTTTATGGATGCATACTGTAAAGGCTTAAGTAAAAGTTACTTAGCTCAGATGGCTTAGAGTAAATGTTGTAACGTTTTTGTTACCCAATAGATCATCATCTGTCAACTGGATCAATGGTATTAGCATAGGCCCTGATTGGCTACAAATAAACACCGGTCTTGGGAAAATGCTTTATTATGCTGAGAGACAGTGACGTCACCTGTAGCCTGAGAAGGGTATTGGTCAGTGTTTAAGGAACAGCCATCCGTACAAATAAACTGTGCTAATGGTTGGTTTCAGCATCCAAATGAGGCTGAGGAGAATCACGCCTTGATTGATCATCCCCCAAAGCTTGTTGCAGCTGTTCCCAGCCCTATAATGGCTTGTCTTGCTTGGGGTCATCTAGCCCATCAGAAGAGTGCAGTGATGAAGCAGTCTTGGCTTTTTTTGTTTTATAGTTATTAATATTTTGCCTTGGCTTCTATTATGGTTGATCATAGTGATACAAAAACCAAATATTCCTGTAGTTCAACATAGTATTCTTCTATAATACATAAGGGTTGGACACTTTGTGTTATGATCAAACTGATGTCAATGTCTAGGTTATTTCAAATCATATTGGCTGAGCAGTAGTGTTTCAGAGATATGATGGTTTGCCTCAAATGCTGCCGAACGTTCTGACTTGGCACTTTCCTGTCACCACGGTGCTGCCACAGGGTCGGGAATCTTATCACAACCATTGGTGAGGACTAGAGATACAACAGTTCAAAAATATCTTGGTTCGGTTTGTATCGTGGTTTAAGAGTGTTTTCAAACCGGTAGTTCATTTGCCAAAATGCGTCACTACCAATCACGTGTAGCAGAGCTAACGTGAACAGTTGAAACATCTTGCAGTAAGCAGGACCATGGATCATGGTCTGAGCTGGACTAACAACGAGGTGCATTGCCTTTTTGATATTTGGGAAGATGGAACATATCTGTCAGGTCCTACAAACAACTCATTTTAAATACTTCAGCGTTTTTATGTTTGTTCAACGGCTTAAGGAGAAGGATTTTGTACGGTCTGCTGAACAGTTTTGTTTAAAGTAACACATTGGATGTTTAGCTCCACCTTATTGACGCCACTGCTTGCCATACTTGGTTTTTGCTTATCAACCTGGAAATAATTTGCAAAACAATCAATAACTACCTGTTTATTGCCTGCAACTTTTACGTGGGTGATGTCCTCACAGAAAATGCCTTTATGTCTATTGTTATGGCTAAGTTAGCTGGTCTAAGGATACTTTCACACCTGCCCTGTTTAGTCCGGTTGAATTGAACTCTGGTTCATTTTCCCTGCTGGTGCGGTTCATATGGGCAGGTACAGACTAAACGAGTTGCACCGAGCCCCTTTACTGATGGTGGTCTCGGTCCGGTCCCAAACGAACTTTAGAGCAGTTCGTTTGTGGTGGGAAAGTAATCTGACCTTGATCTGGACCAAGTACAAAGAGTATGTTACACGTTTTAGGTAAGCAGCTCCATTAGCCAAGTGCACTTTGTGTGTTGGGATGCAGCAGAGCTCACATTAACCGCTGAAACATCTAGCAGTAGCAATAAGTAAGACAATGAAACGCAGACTGACCTGGACTTGCAATGAGGTGCACTGCCTTCTTGATATTTGGGAAGATGTCAACTCGTACAAGCAGTTCAAACAAAAGTGTTCAGTCAATGGCTTAAGTAGAAGAGGTTTGTACAGTCTGCTGAAATGTGCTTCATAAAAGTGAAAAAACTGAAGCAACAGTAAAGATGATTACTACAGTCATGAGAAAATGCTAATTGTGCTGTTTCTTCATGTTGCAGAGCAAATTTCCTTCCTACGGATATTCACCAGTACAGAACCCTGATCATCTTCCTGTGTTTATGTTCTTATTCCCACCCCAGACTCTTTTAACCACAATTGTAGTTGTCTTGTTTTTCATGTACTCTACATGTGAAAAGCACAACTTCAGGAGCACAGTCCATACTCAAACTGAACATTATGGAAAAACGTCCATTAAAATGGCTACTCTAATAATATTTAATGTTCTTAACAGCTTTAAATAATTCTGTGAGAGCTTTTTTTTTTTATGCAACCCAAAGGGAACAGCCAGATTTCACAATCACCTTACAGTAACATGCTGCTGTACACCACATCCCTGGTCAAAATCTGTTTTCTTCAGAAAGATCCCCTCAGTACTTAGAGCAGGCCTATACTCATGTAGATCATTCAAAATATCCTCAAACTCAGAGGTTCCTACAGTAGACCCACCACCAGTCCCATGAACTGCAGCTCGACCTGCTTTCTGCACATGCTTCATGTCAGATCGACATGGAGGAAATCGCAACTGGCGTGCCGCCCTCATGCAAGCGATTCTCCACACGACTATAATAAACTCAGCAGACGGCCCCACATTGTCCCCTGGATTCTATTTAGGCACCCTTTCAGAATGACAAATCTGCTAAACCAAAACCAGTATTGTAGCTCACAATAAAACCTTCCGCAGTTTCCCTCTTTGCTCTCCTGTACTCTGCTCGGATTACGTCCTTGGTACAGCTGTGCTCCGCTTTGGCTTCTAGCAAAGTAATTGCTGCCCCTGATCAGTATGAGCCGCCTAATGTGTGCACTTTTGTTCGCTCATTAAAACCAGTTGTTCAGGGTCGTTCATTTACACGTCGTACAAGTTGCCTAATTAGTAACAAAGGGAAAGTACAAGTTCTTGTTCCCATGATGCTGAAACAACAGTGTTTGTGACTAAAGTTCCTGAACAGCTCTGTGACAAGAACAAAACATGTTCTTAAATGTCAGTTTGTGTCTGATAAGCTCCTTCAGTGTCAGACTAAAGCACATTGTGTTTGCCCTGTTTTGAGGATGGGATCTCCTGTTCTCACAAACACATTGCGTGATGTTGAGTTAGCATGCCTACCTTCCTCTGAGACACAGTTAATTTCCAGCTGTTAACACTTGTCAGTTGTGCTTTGTAATAGTTTAAGCACTTTCGGCTTTGTGTTTTATGTAGCAAGAGATTTTATGATACAGTTCAGAAAAAATATGTGCACCTTTTTTGTGGTCAGCAGTTTTACTATGAGTACCTGCCATTAATTAACCAGTCAAATCAAGGCATTGCCATGTACATTAAGTGTTCATGGAGAACCTCAACTGGTCACCTTACAATTAATATTAGACAAAGCCAGAGTTCCCACCCGTCGCTCCTGTGTGCATTTTGGTTAGTATGCTGTCATTCTTGTAAAGGTGCATGGTCCTAGTGCGTGTTTTTCCACAGTGCCAGTGCTTCTTTTCAGCACTGCTCCAGTTATTAATTTTGCAGATCATGTCAAAGCAGGTGGTTTTTGAATTGACTTCTGGTTCTGAATTATTGTTTTCTGATTGTCTGATGCTCACCTGGGGTGACTTATACTTTAGCACATATTGGTCTCTTTCTGGAGTGTGTCAGCCTAAGTGTCTTTTGTATGTGTGTGCAACAGTGCAACAGCAATAATTCTTTGTTGCACCAGAAATGAAAAGTTTACTGGTTTGTGTTTTTAACTTCGATGCCATTACTGTGATGCCCTCAGAACATATTAAAGTACATTGAATCGATTGACTGATCTCCTATGTTAATTGTCATTCTATAGTAGTGCATGAAACTGTTGAATCCTGACGTGTCGAAGGTCACAGAATAGCATATGCAGGGTGTGGAGGGATTAGCTGCCTTGTTCTGCAGACAGAGACCAAGAGAGGGTCATACTCTGCCTTAGACCATGTGACACTACAGAGCTGGCTGGAGGGCACAGGGCACTCAATGGTGTGTGGCATCACTGGGAATGAAAATGATCATTTTTGCTTTAGCTGAGACAACTGGCAATGCGCTTATATGGCATCTGGGGTGCTGGGATTTGGATCTGGGCTGACTTGCTCCTTTTATGGAAGCCTTTGGATCATTTTCTTCTTCATGTACAGTGATTGCAGCTCTCACGGTCAACACTTGCAGATATGCCAAGATCCGCTCCTCCCAAGGTCCTTTTGGAGTTTATGACATGTCAAATAGTCTTTTCACCTCACAGTGGCCATGGAAAGTGTGCAGAAATGCTCTTTCTGGTGTGTGTGTTTGTGTTCATGCATTTTGAAAAGCACCATAGTCACAGGCACCAAACTCCAGCCACGGTTAGTTTGTCTTGTTAGTCATGCTATGTGGACACAAATGTGAAAATGTGGAATTCTCAGTCATAATTATTCTTGCATTTAAGGTTTTTAAATTTTTCTTTGTTATTTGTTTGGTGGCTATTCCTTGTGTGTAGTGCAAAAAATGTAGGAGTCACTTAAATTATTACAGTAATGGAGCTCTCTCAAAATGACATTTGTGTGCCTAGTCTGAACAATCTTTTCTGTAGACTTGCTATTCTTTTTGAATGATACCGAAGAATTCCCAATTTTAATTTTTGTTAAATACCGTCACTCCTTCACATTCACATGGGTTAGGGGCGGAATACATCCATGCATGTGAAAATTAGCAAATAATTCTTGCCTCCCCAAACCTCAACTCATTACAGTCTCATAGCCTGACTGATAATGTAAAAAAATCTTTTGGCACTTTCTAAACAAACAGTACACTACTGCATTCGCGGACTTTCTTCTACAAAGCATGTGCAGTAATTTCACTTTTTGTGTCAGTCATTAGTCTTATTCTTCTTCTATTGTTAGGCACAGTTTAGAAGTACTGGGAGCAGGCCTGCTATGTTTTGAATCCATTATTACAAATAAAAAATTAACATTTAAAAGGTGCTCTGAGAAAAGTGAGATTCCATGGTTGCAAAGACAGCTAGCACTTGCTTGATGCTGTTTGCAGAGACAAACATGCTTTTAATATTAAAGACATAGTGTGTATTTACACTAACAAAAATTTAATAGCGCTAATATTTATATATCAGGCCGACCACATCTTCGCCATCTCTCGGGCATGCAGATTTGCCCTTTTCAACATCAGAAAGATCAGACTCTACCTTCCTGAATATGCTACCCAACTCCTCATACAAGCACACATCATCTCTCGTCTTCACTACTTCAATGCTCTGCTGACAGGGCTACCAGCATGTGCAATCAAACATCTCCAGATGATCCAAAATGCTGCAGCAGGTCTCATTTTTGACACATCACACCACTCTGCATATCTCTGCACTGCCTCCCTGTGGCTGCCCACGTCAGGTTCGGTGCCATTAAATGGTGTCTAGTAGACATTACACCACACAGAAAAAAAATCCAAAGCAAAGACCTTAAGCTCAGTGGTCCCACGAAGATAAAATGACTTACCTACCTTTGCATGCGCAGTAGCCTCTGTCCCAATATTCAGAAAACTCTTGAAGACTGAAGTCTTCCGCAGCTTTCTACACATTAAAAAAAAAAAAAAAAAAAATCTCCTATCCTGCACTTGGCGTCTAACAAAACAAAAGACATTTCGTCTTATGGCACTCACTGTATAATGTCTTCTTCCTCACTTAGCTGTTTGCTTTTTTTGTACCTCTGTTGTAAGTCGGTTTGGATAAAAGCACCTGCCAAATGAGAATGTAATGTAAATCTATCATTTTATGTGGTAAAAATCGCTTTCAGTGTTTATATAATTTTCCTTTACGCATCATCATTTCTGTTTAACTCCTCATAGCCAGCTTGCAAATAACCGAAACTGTGAATGTTAAATTTGTGAAGGGGTGACTGTACATTCAAAATGAAAGCTGCACAGTGGAAACTTCGGAACTTTCTATTTAGTTCTATTTTAGTGCAGGTATATATTACCATCTAATATGAATGAGCTGTCTGATTAATTGTCGTTTTTTAGTGGACAGGAGTGCAAGGATTTGGTTTTGGTGACGTTTGCTTTTTTTTTCCCTTAAAGATAAGGTGGATAAACCCAGATGTTTCTATACGAGTCTGAATTTGGCTGAAGAGACAGCAAGGGGTAGGACAGCAGTAAGGACAGACCTTTTTTTCCTAAATGCGTAATGTAGTGTTTTTGCTTTGTAAGTCGTTTAAGAGCACCTTTTGTAAAATTAGTTCAAACACCCCAGGAATCAAATGACCCTTAGTGTGCACACGGGGAATTGGACTAGGTTCCCTTGTGGCTGTTTGTGCTTGAAACAGCTGAACAAAAAACTGTCCAACATTATTTCGTCGTCATGCATTATTCAGCAGTCAGGCAGATTTTCACAGATACTTAATAACAAAAAAAAAAAAAAAAAAAAAAAACAAACTTTAAAGGTTGCATTTTATTCATCCAGAAAGCGGAGAAATACCAATTAGATCAAATGTAAATGCTGCTGCTGGCAAGTGGATTAGTCGAGTCTCTGAGAAATAACTTTCCCAGCTGCCACGTTTTGTGGTAGCGAAGACAGAGGAACTGACCGTGCACTTAGCTGTAAAGTGAACGTTGCACAGAAACCTAAGAATGCATGCAAGTAGGCATGATTTTGTCAGCGCGTTTCTGGTGTACGCACCCATTAGCTGTGCTGTCTTCGTGATAACGTTGCCCTCATGTAGATATAACAACTTAACTGTGTTTCTGAAAAACAGGGGTGATTTTAAATTGGCCATATGCGTTGTAGATGTTTCCACCCTCCAGCTCCTTAGGCCTTTAGGTCAGGGGTGCAGCACCATTTTCCAAGCCTTTTTTGCTGAACAGTAAACCATGCAGCCTCAGTGCTGCGTCTCTCTTCGGATGCGTGTTGTGTTTTGTACGTACCCAGATACTTGTTATAATGTGTTCTATTTGTTTACCCCCTCCGGCGTTTTGGCATCCCTGTTGTACAGGAATTCCATGTGGAAGCTGTCCATCAAGTGGTGGGTGTGGTCTGGGTCCCCATACCCCACTCTCCTTGCCCTACATCACCCCCGTGCCAATCGTATCCAGATGTCATCTCACCAGTGTGTGGGAGGAGCTCTCTCCCCCTGCAGCCACTTCCACATTGTCTGGCAATGGCATGATCTTTCTCAAATGATGAACTGCATGTTCTTGTTCAGAGAGTTAGCACAACACTTTTCTGGGACAGAAAATATTGTGACTCATCTGTGTTAATGTCAACCGGTTGTTCTCACTGTCTTTTAGGATAAACCATCAGTGATAACAGTGGAATTGAGGATTTATGGTCTTCTTCTGTTTATTTGTAATCCTGCTCCCTTTCTCTTCAAAGGAAACTTAGCTTGTGTTAATGGGAATGTCAGTGTGACAGACCTTTTGAACTGTATGGTCCCACTACAATATCCAGTGACAACCTCAGCTTCTATGTGCCACATTTCTTTTGCCTAGTTTTGCATTTAGGTGAATTATGTATTTGAAAATATATAATGTTTAAACTGATTATTAACAGTGGGTGAATGTCAAACGGTTTATGTGACTGCAACAAAAGATAACCTCAGTGCAGAGTGTGGCAGACACTAGTTCGAGAGTATGTAAGTGTTCTCAGTGGTGAACAGTGGAAGAAATGCCCATTTGTTGACAGCTTGGAAAATATAGCCTCTATGCAGTGTAGTCAATACTAGTGGTGTTTTGTGTAGATGATACCAGCAGTTAGAATTTGCAGTGTGCTGAGAGAATACTGGATGCTGGTCATAATTTGATCTATTTCAGGAACCCAGGAGAGATGAAGTCATGTTATATCCATTTGAATTTGTTAATTTGTTCTAAATCCCAGTGAGGGTTTTCCTTTCAGTAAGCGATCACCACCTACTCATTTTCCTCACCAATAGTGACTATGTGTAATTACATGGCTGTGGACACCTGTAGCTACAGCTGGGAAAATGGGTGCATTCTGAGGACCTGATGGAAATTCCAGCAAGTGCTTGCTAGTGTACATGCATGTGTGATTGTGCGCTTGTGTGCACTTGCACTGCATTGTGCTGCAGTTCACCTGTGCACTTGAACCAAACTGGTTTTGTGAGGAGTCTCTGTCTTATGATCACTCTGTAAACCCACCCCCCCCCCCCCGATCCAAAGCTAACAGTGTCCTTTGCCCCAGTAAGGGTGATTGATGCCTCCCGAGAAAAGGCGTCTTGCTCTCTGTGCAGATGGGAAGTTTTTTTAGGCGTGCTGTTCGCAAACATTTTTATTGGCCCAACCGAGTGGGGTTGCTGCGTGGGTCCTCCTCTTGGCCACTTTGGCGTTACTGCAGCTGGAAAGGGGCGGGCACGTGGATACAGGGTTGCCACGGCTGCCAGGAAGAGCGCTCTCTGTGGAGGTGAATTCCAGCAGGAAAATAAATACATGCCAGGCCAATCAAGGCCACCGATTACTGCACAGGAGGAAAGTGGTATAAGAGCTAAAGAAGGAAGCAGGCCTTGAGTGATATGTAAACATGTAATCAGACCTTTTGTTTTACATTTCAGGCTTTTGTTATTCCAGTTATGGGACTTTGTATTAATCACAGTGCCTCATAAGCAAAAAAAATATATTCATGCATGTGTGCTAAATGTGTGTACAGGAATAGCCTGGCTTTCTTGTTACTCGGTTTTGTTTGATCACTTCAGATTCTTCTCTTTCAGGTTAGAGATTTTGGTGGGTACTTGGCACAGTGAAGAAATCAAAAACATAATTCACATTGCTGGACTTGACATGTGATGGTCAGATAAATCATGTTTCTTCAGGAAAAAAATTTCGTTTGTGGATGGAAAATAAATCCTAATTGCGACTATGTGGGATTACATGGCTGTGGGCACTTGTATTTAGTAGTATGTACATGGTAATTTATCAAAACAGCTATGAAAGTACATCTCATATCAGCGCATATGACTATGAAAGAGGGAATGGAATCAGGCAAATTCAATTCAATTTATTTTTATATAGCGCCTTTCGCAACAATGTGCCTCAAAGCGCTTTACACAGGAAATTGCAGATATTGAAGAATTAATACAAATGAATGAAGCCAGACAACAGTGGAGGAGAGGAACCAAAAACTCCACAGTGTGGAGAAAAAAAAACCTCTGGGGGCCCAAGGTTGACTGGCTGTCCAGCCCCTCCTGGGCATGCTAACATTACAGAGAGTAGTGGTACTTATTGAGAGCTTGATTGTTATTTGTAATATGATATAAATAACACAATTCAGTCCTCTTTTGCTCCTAGTGCTGAAGCATTTAACCCATCCCTCTGGAGGAAGCGCTGGGCAGCCATTTTTCAGTGCCCGGGAGCTAGTGCAGAGTGTCTTGCTCAGAGACACACCTGGTGTCATACCGCGAGATTTCTGTATCCCACCCTGACACCCTACCCACTGAGCTGCCAGACTGCTATTAGAATGCCTGATAACTTTGGCTAGTGTAACATTTTAAATCAGGGATTGAGAACATTTCATATAAATGGAATTTTCACATCATAAATGTGAGCACTACATAGCTTGTACCATGATTTTGAAAGCTGAATACTTAAAAATTTTTAGAGGCCATTTCATATATAAATGCTTTTAATGTGGGTATGATTTCATGTAGACATGGCCTTTGCAAAATACCAGGCTAGAGGGTTATCTTACTAAGATAAATAACCCTTAGTCCTTAACTTTGGTAATCTAATAAAACTACTTCAGCATTGAACATGTTGCTGCAGAAATTGTGAAAAAGCCACAGAGCCATGTCTGCAGAATCACTGTGATAACTCTCTCAAAGATGTCCTGGGTGCTTAGCTAAACACAAGTGCCTATAGTTCCAGAATTTGTTTTTCAAAACAATACCTTGGAAAGCTAAGTTGTACCGGTTGCTCACACGTATAAAAAGGGTACACAGAGAAGCATGGGCTACTTTTTTTCAGAGAGAGTGGAGGAGAGGAGTTCAGGGTACCTCCTGTTTTTATAAAAGGAGGCTATAGGTGTCCAATAAGCAGCCCTACAGTCTGTCTGTAGGGTGCATTTGAGGCAGCTGTCCTGCTTGTACATTGTGGAATTGCATTGACTTTCCAGTCGATCAAGTCACTTCTTAGTGTGACAAGGGAGCATCAAAGGATGCCATTCTGCATTATACTGAGCGCCATGTAAGGCTCTTTTAAAAACTGAAAAATAGACCTTGGTTAACACAGCATCTGCAGGGGTCAGCATACATGTCCTTCTCCTGCCCCCACCTCCATCATGCGTCACTCACTAGGACATGAGCCTGTGCCTTGTTTAGGAAACATGGCCCGTGTTGTGACGTTGGCTTTTCATTCTTGTGTTTGAAGGGGGTGGGCGGGGGGGAGAAACAGCTGCGAATAAGATATCTTTTTCACGCCTGAAGGCTGTTTTCCTTGTGCTTCTCATGCACTGGAGAGCTGCGAGTGTGTCTGCTGACAGCGCAGCGGCCATAACAAGAGGGGAGCGGAAGCGGGTCAGCTCCCAAATGTCCGGATCGGTGCGTGCCAGGTCACGGGTCTTGGCTGCAGATCAAAGAGGTGCCGGAACCAGAGAGAGGTCAGCGATGCCTCTGGCCTTTTAACCCGCTAACCCAGGCCCGGGGGGGGGGGGGGGCCCGCCGGCGGGGGCGGCCGCGCCCCCCCCCCCCCCGCCGCCCGGGGGGGGGGGGGGGGGGGGGGGGGG
>JABJVR010019202.1:10000-39920 GCA_025773905.1 Chitala chitala | reverse complement strand
AGCGGAGGAGAAGCAAGCATTACAGCGGGTGCAGAAGTCAGCACAGAAAATTATAGGTCGCAGTGTACCATCACTCTTAGACATTTATGCAACCAGATGCAGAGATAAGGCTCTGTGCATCATGAGAGATGCCACCCATCCTGCACACGATCTGTTTGTCCCTCTCCCCTCTCGTAGAAGGCTGCGCTGCATTCGGGCAAAGACAAAGAGGTTGAAGGACGGTTTTTACCCGAACGCTGTTCGTGTTGTAAATTCTGTTCCACACGAGTTGTTGTACCGGTCATTGCACTATTGCACTTAACATTACTTGCTGCTAATCAACGTATTGATGTACCTTAATGGGTTTCTTTTAAGCATTTTTCTTTTAATGTTTTAAATTTAAGGTTTATGTTTTGATTGGACTGGGGGGACATCAACGTTTATATTTATACTTATATTACACTTATATTGTTTTTATGTACATTGCTTTGGTACTTTTATGGTGATGTTTTTATGATGCTTTTATGATGTTTTATTGTTTTATATCCCTACCAAGACCTAAGAACTACATTTCGTTCCTCATAGTGATGGAATGACAAACATTGATTGATTGATTGATTGATTGATCAAAGTGGTAGAGGGTTTTGAGTGCCTGATTGACCCTAGGAGCTATGTTGCTGGGGGCTAAATGCCCCTGGTAGCGTCTTCCAAGGCAAACTGATCCTAGGTGATTAGCCAGACTAAGAGCAGTTCATAAACCACTTATGGATAGGAAAACATCGAGGAGGATTATGTCACCTGGACTGGCGTTACCACGGCCCCATCCTGGAGTCACGGGACCCGGCTAGGCTCAGCCCAAAAGAACGATGTGGGCACACCACCCAAAGAAAGGAGCATAAGGGGCCAGTGCATTGTGGATTGAGTGGCAGTCCTGGGGGAGGCCTCGACAACCCAGTCCTTGGACAATGAATCAGTTAATAAAATATTAATTTTAATGAATTTCACTTAGAATACGACTTAAAAGAAATAGCATCTGTTAAGCAGGAGGCAAGTGTATTAAAAATGGCATAAGTATTTGTGAATAGCAAAGTGTAACTGACAAAAGTATTTGTGAATAGCAAATTTAAACTAAAAGCAAAATTCCAACTAAAAGCAAACATATTTATAGAATATATTAATATCCATGAGTTAGCGTGTAACACTTCCCACAGAAGGAGGCGAGGAGGCAAAGGTTGAGTCTAATGTGCAAAGGGCTTTTAATACAACAAACAAGAGTTGCACATAAAATACAGCTACTATGAATAACAAGGCCAAACCACATACAACCATGAGCTACAAACATTCAACAACTGGCAAAGGGACTGGAATACAAAGGGCAGTATATATAGGACACAACAGGCTCAAACATACAAAGGAATTAATTAGGTAAGTACACAGGGCTGGCAACACATAACGAGGGCTAATTACACAAGTGAAACATGGCAGGAAAGGTGACATCTGGTGGACACACGAGGTATGGCAGGCGGGACCTGACAGAGCGTTGTAAAAATTTTTTAGTTTATCTATATTTTTTATCCAGTATAAAAGTAACTGTTGATAATGAACATATGGTGTGCTCCTTCATAATAAATAAATAAATAAATATTGGTAACTGTAAGCGCAAGTACATAGAATGAAGTTACTTTAATAAAACTCGTTTGTATCATATTTGAGATACAAAGAAGTTTTGCCTGAAAGTGGTAGCACATTAGCAAGAACACAAAGGCTGGGCAGCATCTGTAAAATATTCATACAGTTCAGACCTGTTATCAAAAGTAATCCTGCTAAATTTAACGGCTTATAAATGGGATACTGAGCAGGCGCTTGATTATCAATAGTTGCAGCTGTATCCAGAGGACCAACTATTTGATTTAAACTAACTCAATTTAACTTGTTTTTAACACTGTACTGCTTAACAACTGGCAATAATATGACTGGCTTTGTGACAATGAAAACTTTTTCTTTGATTTGGACACTTGGTAAGCACAGGTTGCACATGTATGTAAATATTGCTATAGAGTTAGGTAGCAATAACATTATATATAAATGGTGTCTGGCCGAAATAAAAGGCACACACTCATATTTTGTTGGACCACCTTTGGTCAACTTTGATTACAGTGTGCATTTGTCTTGGCATTGTTTTGACAGGTTTATGCAATAGTGACGATGATGAAGTCAAACCACTCTCTAAAGTCTTCTCCAGCACATGCTAAAGACATCCAAGGTGGTCAGTTCATGTGTGTAAGTAATTCTTCATGCTCCGTGGACCCCTGTTTAACAAATTTAACCTGATGAATCTTGGCATTGTCAGCTTGGCATATGCCCAAGTCATCAGGGAAGAAAAAAATCCACTAAAGGGAGAACCTGGGCATTAAATAGCTTCAGATACTCAGCTGACTTCATTTTATTGCCGCATAACATTGCTGAACTTAAACCGGACCAATTGAAGCAATACCAGCTAATTAACACTGCCTTTTTGGCCAGGTAATGTATATGTACAATGTCTACAACTATATAATATGTTCAGAGATATAGCACAGCATGCATAATTTGGAAATACAACTCCTACAAAGTTTGTCTTAAAGGTTTTGTTATTTAAAAATTTTTTTAATTCTCTGTTGTTTTGATAACCCATATAATGTCTTTCCATGTTTAGTGACCGAGTTTCATTCCAAAGACCAGGCCATTCTAAGTGAAATTAAGTGAAAATCATGGTAGCCTAGGTCTAACTGTGATAAATGTCTTTATTTCAGCCTTTCACATTCAACTTTATCCTTCATGAGGTGGACTTTTTTTAATAAACATTTTGCAAACTCTACTTCAAAGATCGATTTAATTCTAATGAAATTTGCTCTTGCCAGAAAAGGAATTTTTTTTATTACCACTATGTTTGCACATGGTCACAAACTGAGGAAACAAGGAAAGGGTAAACAATAAAACTAAACCATTCCTTTTAAATGTGATGCTTCTATACTTGTGTCCCCCCACAATCTAAATGTCTAAAGAATCATCTTTATTTCAGTTGCCAAACTTTAATCTTGCTTTCATTTATCTTGGCATTTGTGATCCATTTCTTTAAATATTTCTTTGAAATAACCATTTCCATACATAGCACGATAACGCGTACAATTCACCAGTCATTATTCTGTTGTTAATTACATTATTGTATTTAATACTTGAACTTCATGCTAATGGGACTGTCTGGAATGGTTAAAACTTATATCCAATTAATGAGACAGTAGTGACAATTAAAGGGCACATACAGCTGCTGCTACCTATAGCAGGATTATACTAATAAAGATTTGAGAGGACATTACTGGCATGCACCAGCTTTTCCTTTCCTCTTTATGGTCTCGTCAGACAGTTTTCTGCTGCAGACGTGCACTCTGCTCCAGCTGATGCATTAAACTGAAGTGCATGATCAAAGGTTCTCGCTTATGCCACCCGACAATCTCACTTAAGGTACACTCGGCAGAAAGGAAGAGGGAAAACTGCAGAAATGTCAGTATGCTCTTTAATATTGTCATTAAATATTAGATAGACATTAGTCTGCTTCCGTTTTTTGTTCTTCAAGTCACATTGTGAAAAGAATAATTCTATGCGTCTTCATCAGAAAGGAGAAAGAGTGGAGTCTGTGGTTTATCATGTAGATTGTTGTTTATTTTTTTATGATACTAAATACAAAAAGATTTGCCTTCACAATATAAACTGGTTTAACTAATGTGTAACGTACAGTTGTGTTCAAAAGTAGAATTTGTTCTCCATTTTGGGAGGGAGGGACATTTATACTAAACACATCTTGTTGCACAGATACACACACACACACACACACACACACACACACACACACACACACACACACACACACACACACACACAGCCTGGCCAAAAAGTCATATTTTGCTTCTGGAGGCAGTGTTATTAGCTGGTATTGCTTCAGCTGGTCTAGTCTAAGCTCAGCAACGTTATGAGGTAATAAAATGAAATCAACTGATTATCTGCATGTACTGAATAGACGGGATCTCCTATTAGAGGATTTTTTTCTTACCTGACAATATGGCCCTACTCCAGGCCAACAATGCTGAGATTCATCAGGCTAAACTTGTGAAGTGGGTTCAAAGAGCATGAGAATTCACTTACACACATAAACAGGCTATCAGAGTCTTGATCTCCTTGGCAGTATTTAGGATGTGCTGCAGAAGATTTTAGAGAGTGGTTTGACTCTGTTGTCATGAGTACAAAATCTTAGTTAATGCAACTGAGGATGAAAATAAATGCTGAGTTGTGGCATAAAATCATCAAACTCATTTTTTTCAAAACACTTAGACAATTAACTTGATTAAAAAGCATCATCAATGACTGTCTAAAATCTCTGTCTAAAAAAATCACCCCACCCAGTCATTTCCCTGTGATGTAGTCAAGCATGTTTTGCTTTACCTTCTGGTAACAGTCTGTCTAAAATGATATGGTATGATATGGTACGGAAGAGTGGAATAGTACAGCTAAGCCAGAGTAAAAGCATCATCAGTATGTCAGCTGGTAACTCTGTTGAGAATTATAGTTGTCTCTCTTCCAATCCAACACGCTATTGTTCATTCTGGGCTGTATGAATGTGCATCTGTGTGTGTGTGTGTGTGTGTGTGTGTGTGTTGATGATCACAGAAAGGGCTGTAGATTCTGGTGATCAGCATGTTAAAGCATGCAAACTCTTGTGAAAAGTTCTAGGCATCCACTTTCAATATCATCAACATAAGAACATGATATGGGGCTGGATAATTTTTTTAGTAAAGCAATTTATTCATTTACACATTGCATTGAAGGCATGACAAAAATAAATTTTAAAATAACAAAAAAATGAATGTTACCATAAGCAAAATGTCCACTTACCAGGCATCCACTTAAGTGGATTCCACCTTACCCTTTTTGTAAGCAAAGGCCTCAAAGTTTATATTCTCTCATTTGATTGCACAAATACGGTCTAGCCCCAAAACTGGGAAATTGGAAACACATAAAAAATTTTTAAACTCAGACTCCAAAAAACTGTAACTCTGTCCTGTGCCAGTTTGCTGTTTTGCCAGGTGGTGAAAGCTCCCAGACGAGCCCCCAATTATGGTACATCCCATAATTGGACTGTGACAGCACAAAAGAAATAAAAGAAACAAAACCAAAACACGTCCCTGATTATTCTGTTTTATCTATCTACCTGTGGAATTATATAACCAACATAAATGTTTACTACCCTAGGCCACCTAAATAAATAGTAACTACACTAGGCAGTGCCTGTCTCTAGCCTAGTGTATCTAGTTAACCTTTGTGTTTGCAAGTGTTTGTATCTGTGGATCAAGCAGTACATTAAAGTGTAACAAATGGATGAGAGATGAATGAGCATAAACAATTAGATCTGTACTAAAAAGTGCAGTATTGTCATGGCAATGCAGCATTCTCATGTGTGGACAGCATATAGTGAGTGGACTGTTTTCTTTCCCCTTCTACTGGCAATGTTTATGTTTGATGTATGTATTGTTGTTTGCAGCTGCAAGTAGCAGCACTCTGAGGCCAAGACAAATTTCCTTCTGGGAAAATAAAGTTAATTTGATTTGATTGATTTAAACAAAATAAATGTCAACTTATATCCTTTATCCAACCTTAGTATATGAACTCAAACACCCAAATATAACAAAGGAGAATGTTTTATAATTCTAAGTGTATACACATTAACAAGGTAAAAAAAGAGTATGGGTAAAAATAGGCTTGTGACAGCACAAAAGGCTATTGACAAAAATCTAGGACCAGATTTTTGGAATTGGATTAATAATCTACATGGCATTAACCAATTGAGAAACAGTCTATGATGGAGGTGGAGCAGAAGTGATGGAGAGAAGTGCCCAGCAGCAACAAGGAAGTCTGGATGAGAGCTTCACCCAGAGGAACAACCCAAACAGGAACAAGACAAAACCCACAAAGTACCACAATAGATGTGAAAGCAAGAGTCTAGTTTACCCAATTTAGTTTATTGGGAATAAATGTTGTCAAAGTGAAAAGATGAACTAAGGTACAAATCCAATATACATTCCATTTAATAACATTGAAAAAATAAATAAATAAATAAATACCCAATACTATGAATTTAAGTTCAATATTGGTTTTGTAAATTTAGAAGAAAAAAATGTTTGCCTATTGTTATTGCAACTGAATTATCAGAAAAAATACATGTAAAGAAACTATATTCAATAATCACAGAGGTAAAAAAAAAACCTAAGGGAGAGCATGCGCATCAGTTTCAATGGGCTCCATAACACAGACTTCATTTTAAAATTATATTGATGTGAGAAAATAGACAAAAAAACACACAGGCAAACAGCCTCACGATCAATGTGATGTAAAGCTTCCCATAGATTATAGTGGTATTTTTTACACATGGATTGGGGAAAATAATGTTACACATATGAGGGGTGGTGCTATGAAAGGAAAAGTGAACATCTTAGTGTAACATTGTACCACAAACACACTTGCTGCATCTCAAACTCTCATTGTGGAAAAGATTAGATCCAGTTGGTCGACATGAGTTATAAATGGCAGGGCCTAAATACAAATTTTATTATGATGGGACTGGTACCTAAGTTCCCTTCAAAACATAAAAAAGGAAATTTAAAAACCCAACCAGAAAACAGCTGATACTAATAGATAGTCCAAGGATCATTCTAGGCCATAGGCAGTGATGTCCACCATCTGCTGTTCCATAAATAAATAATTCTAAGGCTATTCATCATTAGCTAATGTTTTGTAAATAATAAATATTAAGCTCAAAATCATTACAAATATTTGCAATAGAATTGAAATAAGATAACATAAACCAATCAAATACAAATCTGCCTATATGCATAACACAACATCTGCAACACAATCCAGAGTCCAATGTAAGTTAATGATGTGTAAAAAGGTCCACAGTTAATGAATGTATGACCAAATAGCATATGAAACAATGATCAACATAAAATAGTCCATGACAGTCATGTTTATACAGATTTTAATATGGGCTCCCTGACCAAACGTATAGGGAAGAATACAAGTCATAGAGATGTCATGTAAGCATGTGCCTAATTAGCTGAACTGTGGATGCTGTTATTATAAGACTATATTGGAAAGTTTATGTCCATATTTTCAAAATGAACATTTTCATGTATGCATTTTTACTGTAAGCAGTACGTAACAGACCAGAACAAACGTATTTTAATGTATATGAAGCTATTTGTTGAAGTACTTTGCCTTGTTTCTTGTGTCTAGATTCATTGTGCTTATTCTTTACTTTACATTTTTTTAATTTAATTTGTTGAAGTAATTAAACTTGTAATTTCTTTATAATGTATATACTTGTCTATAAGAAATCACAACTGCATTATAGAATGTCTCATTTATTTAAAGTGCGGGTGACATGATAATACAAGTCTGTGTATTATGACACGGGATAGTTCTCTATAAAGCCTAAATATATCAGTAGTGTCTGTCTTGTAATCTATTTAGTGAAAATAAATGTAATTTGACCATTTTCTGACATGAGTTCAGTGTCACACCCCTGGTCCTGCCCTGTCTAGTTTGGTGTATCTTTAGGTTTGCTGTGTAGTTTTCTGTCTCAATATACTTTCCTTGTTTTGGTTACCCTCATTGTATTAGTGTCTACATCCAGTTTCTATTTCCCTTAAGTTCCTATATATACTTTCCTGTTTTCCTTGTCCCTTGCTGGTTACTGTAGAACTGTTTTGTGTTTGTCATGCTCTGCATTACTCAATGCTTTACACAGATGCATTCCCATTATATCCTGCTTGTTACTTTTGTTTTGTCAAAGTAAACATCCTTAATGCATTTAGACCTTGCCTTCTTTTTCATTTCTGACCTAGCTGCCACCAGAACACGACATTTAGCCTTTGGTGCAGATGTCCTCGAAGAACACTAGTTCTGGTTCTCCATGCAAACAAAGAAATTCAAGTGGAAAGCTGACAAAACAATAATTTAACTGATATCAACTTGATACAGAGCTTTACAGTGTGACAATTTTTATCACTTTTGAGATTAAAACATTCTGTACAAAGATAATATATTTAAAGATTTATGATAGACAAATTATAAAAAATGAAGAAACAAACTATATTAGGAAGACTTTTTAGTGGCACTGCTAAAAAATGACCAGCAGGTAATGAGGATAAAGGGCTATGGTAAAAAGAAGAAAGCATTAATAAAAAATAAATAAAAAATGAGGACAACTACTTAAAATATGGATTTGTTGAAGTTTGGGATGCTGCTGTCCCAGATCCTCCAGTGTCATCCTATTAATATTTAAGACTTTGTCTTCATAATGTTCTATACTAAAATGTCATATGGCAAGCATGCAGTATGATACCCCCTCCTGCCTCACACTGTCTGGTTATTGGGGAATACTTCAAAGTTGTATCGGGTTTGTAAACTCAAGAAGGTCTGGAACCCCTGCCCTGGACAATAGCAGACCAGAACAGCAGCCTAGACATACTTGGGAAATTAACATGCTGTATGAGATCAAAATAATCCCAACATTGACAGAAAATCATTACTTAATGGTAAACACCTAAAACACCTATGAACATGAATATTCAAATAATGATCATAGAGGAACAGACAGAAAAGGCAATTATAAGGGTTCATACAATCTGGACAGGAAAACAGAGGAAGTAGTAGGCAGACTGTAAATCTACAAGTTTTAAAGCTATAAACTCAAAAGAGGAGACATCACCTAAAGCATTATCAGAAAAATTCAGATTGTTTCTGTAGTATGTGTTTGTATTTAACCATCCCATGTCAAAATAAGTAAAATTGTATTATCATGTCACCCACACTTTAAAATTTTGTTTTATATATTGTAATCCAAAGACTATTTACAAACAAATATACAGTATTTTGCATACAAAATCATGAAAAAGTGTGCTTCCCACAGGTTTTGACTGAAATTGGATGCCTAACTAAAGAAAGAATCTGACATAGTGATTTCAGTACATTCCGTCCTGTAATCGCTTGTTTCCTTTGCAATACTCGTAACTCATGATCTTCTGTAGCGCAATTATTTTCTGGAATGCAGCTGTCATGTATATTTATGAACATTCACAAAACTCTTTTCACACTATTCCATTTTCACAGTATTTCATTTTACATTGCCATACACAGTGTCAAATTTAAATGCACTCTTAAGCATCAATAAAAAGCCATAGAGAGAAAAAAAAAATAATCCATGGACTGATTTTGATTCCTCGGCGACGGTTACTATGCTCACCTTCACTCAGTGCCTGAGTGGCGTGTTCTCGATGATGCTTCATACATGGAGGGACTTATCTTCAGACTTTCAGCTCAAGTGTACTTCATGCTGACAGCTGTGCCCCACATTGACACGTCACACGTTCTTTGTGTTTCAGTTGCTGTGCTGTTTATTGCAACAACAGCCCTAATGGGTTTTGCTGTGTCTAGTCTAAGGGATGAATTTACATACCGACTGCAAACACAGAAGGCGCAATTGCTTGGTAACATGGCAGCATTCCCAATTGTGCAACTGCTAGTAAGTATATATATATATATATATATATATATATAATTATTATTATTTTTTTTTAAGAGTACCTATTGTTCTAATAACTTTCTAGGACATGGATAGAAAGGATATGATGATTTTTGGAAGGTGAATTTCCCGCCTGACTACTTAGAACCCAAATGAGGCACCAGTCAAAAGTTCAAAACTAAATGCTTTCCCATTTATATCAGAAGACATAGAAAGCAGGTCCATGCTGGCAAAAGTCTTTCACTAGGCAAAGTAAAGTACAAAAAACATTAAAGACGTTTGTAGCATTACAAGGATTTAATGAATTTAGGAATTTAACAAACCATATTTATGAGCCACATAACTACAATATAAATCACACCCATTAGGAATATAGAAAATCCTATATAGAAAATTCAGCAAATGTCACACTGCACCAGCACTTATGTCTTTTTACTGGATTCATATTAGGTTCAAGGGGCATGTCTGGACAGTCTGTAGTTGACCTATAAAGCACTGAAAAGCATGCTCCCACCTTTTCTAACATTGCATGACTGCTATTCATGCCTTTCTAACAGGCCATTTTGGGATACCTGAAATAACTAAAACAGGTTATGCTTATGTGTCCATCTTTCAGGCCCTCTAGTGTGTTGAATCCAGCAGACATTGTAAGGCGTGCCCTCTCGGTCATAGCTTTTAATTCTCGATTGAATAACCACAACTTTTTTTATTTCCATTCTACTCCCTATTCATTTTCCTACTGCAGCAAACGCTCCTAGTGCTGCTGTGAATGTTACTGTCTATACCTCTTCACTTATGACTGCCCTTTTTCATGTGCCCAGGGCAAACAGAGGCTGACTGTGAGCCATAAAAGTGCAGTTTTAATTCCACTCCCACCTAGCCTACAGAGCATTAAAGAGGCTGGCACACTGTTGCTGAATTTTGTAGTGTTAGTCTGACCAGGGTGTGTGGACAATTGACTTTCAATATCCAAAACATTCAAACACTTTTTTTTAAATCTGTCTTCTTATTATGTGGCTCACTGATTAAGTGTTTGCATTGCGTACTTTCAAGTACTAGTAAAATATAATACGACACAATACATAGCAAGTATACAATAAGTGTAGTGATTCTCGTTCCATTTGCACCTCAACCACCTAAATGACATGCAGCTCATCGTTCAGTTATCTAGTAAAGGTGATAGCAAGCCAGCCATAACTTTTAATGGGTTCCTCCAGGGTATTCCTCCTCACTTCCAGGTCATCTGAGAGGAAAGAAATCCTTCAGCAGATCTTGGGTCAACCTCTGGAGCTCAACCTAATGGGATGTGCTTGAAAACCTCCAGAGGCAGCGTAATTATAAAGGCCTAGTCCATTAAAGTGCAATTTGGAGGTTGGTGACCACAGTTATTAATAAGCAAATTAACTACATGCATAATTACCTGGCAAGTAAGGGCAAATACTAAATAGCTCCCCATTACACCACTATCTTGTAATTTACAAACGTATTGCAATGAATTTTGTCAAGGCTCGCTATAATAAATGTGTGTACAGGCACTTTAAGTGATTTTTTAAAAACATTATTTTCAATGAATGTGTCCTATATGAGAAAAACTGTTATTGCATTTTACTACCACTGTTTAACCACATCAATTATTGATTTGTGTAAAAAACATTTGAAATGTCACGCTGGCTAACAGGCTACAGTGATCCTTGCAGTTGTTACTTATTGCTCACAGAAGAGTTACAAACAACCCAGTTAAGACTGACTTGCTGTAAGCAATTTTCATAAGAGCTGGCCTGACATGTATTTGTTTGCTTAAGGTGGTAAAGAGTGGTAAAGGTTGGCACACTTTATTCAAACCAACAAGTGCATAAGTGCTACTGGGAGCCGCCTTATTCTATTGTTGATCAAGATGAGCAAGATTACAGGAGCTGCAACAGTTCTGCTTATAGTGCATTCACAAAGTACTCGGACCCATTCGCTTTTTACGCAATTTCTGTTGCAACCTAAAACGAACATAATTTTTCTTATCAAGCAACAGTGAACTTCCCAGAATGATGAAGTGAAAACAGGATTTAAAAAATTTAGCATACTTCAAAAATATAATAATAATAATAATAATAATAATAAATAAATAAACTGAAATTTCACATTGCAAGAAGTATTTAGAGCCTCAATAATTTGAAATAAGTTTGAAACAATGAGTTGCTAGAGTTGCCCGCCTGGCCAAACTGAGCAGTCCATTGAGAAGGGCTTTGATAAGACAGGGGACCAAGAACCTGAAGGTCAGTCTGGCTGAGCTCTAGAGAACCTGTATTGAGATGGGAGAAATGTCCAGAAGGATAGCTATCACTTTAACACTTCACTGGTCTGGACTGGCAGACTGGCCAGATGGAGGGTAAGTTCTACTCAGTGAAAGACATATGAAAGCCCCATCTGCAAAAAAACATATGAAAGACTTTCAGACTGAGAAACAAGATTCTCTTGTCTGATGACATCAACACTGGACTGGCCTGCCCTCAGTTCTAAAGGTTATGTGTAGAGAAAACCACACATGATGTAGGGTTGATTTTTCAGCAGCAGGGACTGGCAGACACTCAGGGTCAAGGCAAAGCTGAACAAAGTACAGCATAGAAAAGTCTGTACTGAAAAAATGTCAAGGTGCTCTAGGATAGGTTCACTTTCCAACAGGACAATAACCCTAATCACATTTATACATTCTGTTCATTGCTTATAAGGTGTGATCAATATATTCTAGTCAGTACACAGTCTTCATCAATCACATGTAGAAACGTGGTCTCCCTTAGTAGCAGTGTGAAGAATTAATATTGAGTCAAATTTTATAGCAATTACAAAAGCCTTTACTCATAAATGGAGCACAAGCAATGCATGCACACGCACACACACACACACACACACACATATGCAGGGTGTAGAAAATTTGGATATAGGTGCTGTTTCTTACTAAATTAAATTTAGCTTTTGCAAAAGGATTAATTTTGAACTTGCTCAAAAGCATATTTGCAGAAGTGTCTTAATGATTCAAACTGTAACATGGGTTAATCTATAAAAAGACAAACTTGTGAATGAGCATTTTCATTTTGAAAACATATTTTGACTTGAAATTGAGTTGTATGTCTGTTATACCATTCCTGAGCTTTTCTTGCAGCAATAAGAGGAATGTTTTCCAGCTAATATTAAAAATGTATTTTTCCCACACAGTGTTTTATATTGTGTTTAAATAATGTGTTATCTAATGGTCATATTTGCTTTCCCAAAATCTTAAAGTCTAAAATTAAAGTAATTAAGAGCCCCATGGACAGAGAAATAGATCAAATTAAAATCTGACCTTGAAGCAACCCGTCAATATGGCTCCATCATGGTCATTATGAAATGTGTTTGTAATAAATTAATGGAACATCATACAAAAAAAAGCATTTTGCCTTCAGTGGCTGTGGAGCTGCGTAATTCCCTGGCGGATAATTAAAAATGTGTGCCACAGTCACACAAATTAAAATAAATAAATAAGTGGAGGAAGAAGCTTGCCGTAGGTCTTCAGGGAATCCATTAAAGAATGTTTTCTTGAATTGAGGTTAGGTGCATTGATCTCTGTCGAGGCAGGCTGAGACGGGAGTTAACATTCCCTGCTGCAACTGTGACTCATTTCATACATTATTCCAATTAAAGAACTGCTGCCTCCTCAAACTAGAAGCACTCGTGACAGTACCCTCAGTGCCACTGTGCCATAACACTAAGACAGATACGAAATCGGGGGAAATTAAAATGCAGAGACGGACGCTTTCTTTTGCATTCACATTCCATTCGTTCACCCTTTTAAAGAATTAAACACGGAACAAAGAATGTCTCTTACGCATCCCGATCGTTCATATAACTGAAGATGTTCATTTTATTGGCAAAAATATGTGTTAGGTACGGGGAAAGGAGAAATTTCTAAGGTCGTGTTCTGGTTGGAAATAAAGCATATCTGACTTTTAACACAATGCCCAGTACATAGTAAGATATTTTCACCTTTTAATAAAATGGTGTGAATGTGCTGAGGGTGTCAACTTTCTGTCGGCCACACAGAAGACAGCACAAACCACACCTGCAACACAGAGGAGCGAGGCACAGTCATGTACCAAACAACTCGAACAGCTAAAAAGGATCATGATACAGAATTATTCATTCAGCCCTGCCGCTTTAGCTAGCCTTTCTGGCATCAGTCGCCCTACGTCTTGTTATCAGATATGTGAATGTTAAGGATCTGGCAACGTGTTAACACCGAGTCAACATCTAGCTTCACTGTGTAAGAACATAACTTCCAGCTCACAGGGACGTCTAGCTGCTTAGAAACATCTTCAAAAATAACCGTGGCAAGCAGAAAAGCCACACCTCTTGTTCCCTTTCCACATACTGAGCATAGAACCTTTCCTGAAGTTTTCTTCATATGCTAAAGAAAAACCTTGCATAGTCATTTTAGGTTGATTAAAGAGGTTTTTTATTGTCAAAAATATAGCTTCATATCAAGGAAATAGAACACAAAAAAACTAAGCCACATGTTCAGTTATTTTAGGAAATGGGCAGAACTCTGGCTGGCAAATGGACAAGGAGACATGTCAACAATATGGAAAGCTTTGTTTACTGGCCCTGTACATAACTGTCTCAACTGGGACATGTCCTGTGTGCATCAAAGGATGAGCCAGACTGCAGTACAGGTTGTTTAAATTCACATTACTCTGCCAAAAAAGGAAAGACCAACACTTTAAAGTGTCAGTGGGCAGTTTACTGGGAAGATATGCCACAGACAGATGGCGTGAAGATTTGACCCTGACAAACTGACGCCTCTCAGCACTGCTGCTCTAGTTGTTTTGCATATGGCTTTATTAAGATGTGTAGATTGCAAATGATAGCTGGCAGCTTATTTGGGACTTGAAACAATGCACATTATGTAATTCAGAAGTAATGTTTTTAGATGGGTCCAGTAGCTACTGTACATATACCTGAATACAGTTAGACCTTTGAAGATTAAACATTTTGATATTTTCAACTTTATTATAATTTATACTCACACATACACACATCATTAGTTATGCTACAGAAGTCTGAATAGGGAAACTTTATAAATAACCTGTATATCCTATAATTTTAAAGTTCTGGAAAACGGAGGCAATGTTTGAGTCTAATGTGCGAAGGGGTTTATTCCAATAAATATGGTACAGGGACATAAAACTAAAGAACAACGCTAACATCCACTAAAACAGAGCTAAGGGAACTACAAAGAACTCAACAACTGGCCATGGTCAAGCAACAGGACAAGGTTGTAAATAGGAGAAGAGTGTATGGTGGGACACAGGTGATCATGAATTAACTAAGAAGCCTCAAGTGGAAAGGAATGTGAAAGTGTGGGGGGAAAGGAAGAAACAAGGTGGGCCACTACAGGTGCTGGATGTGACAATATTATATTCGTTTAACTTCAGGGCAGCAACAAGTGGGGTAAAATAAGACAAACCCCACTCAAACGATAAATACACTAAAATTTTACATAATGTGGTCAGTGGGGGCCATAAAATCACATTACATTGTAACAAAAAATGTGTTGATGCCGCTTAGAGAGTCACATGCTAAATGGAACATTTACACCAAGCAGGCAAGAGAGGCAAGGTCAAGTGCGCAAAAGGAAGGCTTTAATGGGGGGCAAAAAAGTACAAACATAGGTAACAGGCGCTAAAAGGGCTAAAATACAAATATTATGGAAAAACTAAACCAAACTACAGGTAACACAGAGGTTTACAGGCAAGGTTTAAGGTCATACGCCGATAACTACAACAACCAGCAAGGACACTACACAAGCACAGGACTTAAATTACCAAAGAACAACTAGACAGGGCTGAGGAGCACTAACGAGGTAAGGACAATGACTCAGCACAAAAGGACAGGAGAAAGGGTAACATCTAGTGGACACAAGGGAAATGACAAGCAGGGGTGTTACACTGGAGGTATGAATACCTGAGTTATTCTTTATGTGATACACCTTTAACACCTGTGCATGCATATAAGAGTTTGAAGTTATTCAAATTTTATTTAAAATATTATTCTAGATTATTTACTACTATCAATAATAATTACACAAAATTTTTTTTATAAAGTTTACTCATTCGATAACAGATTAGTAAATTAGTATACTTGCAAAAGCTTCTGTCATTGTTCCCCTCAAGACACCATTAAATTATAAAGGCAGGTCCATAAGAGCGTAGCAAAGAAAATTTAGGCAGTCTTGTGGCAAAAAGCTGTTATTTTAGATTGCTGTACTGTTGTATGGTGATGTTTTGCAGGCTGTAACTAATTTTCAAACAAGAGTGTAGATTTCGGTTTGGATAGCATGTCCCTGCTAATATTGTCAGAATACCAAATTCTCTCGTGTGTTTAGCCAGGCGTGGGGTTAGGGGTTGATTTGGTCCCGACCAATGTTGAAATCAAATCTTGGTTTCAAATATTGGTTTATGCTGGGAAAACGTGCACTTGAAGAGATGGTTAAAGATCACTACAAACAGTAAGGCTTTGCTGTTACAATGTGCAAGATTTTGTCACTTTGACTGCATGGCATTTCCTTTAAAAATTTTTCACAACTTTAAAACTTTATTAGTTTTTTGACCACATGAAATTCAACCCTTAGTTTTTAGTATCTTACTTTGTGCAATTTTTATTTAAGACTCAATTTCATTTTAGCTAAATTGGTATCTGTTCTCTTTATAGGTTAAATACAAAGGAAAGTAAACTTTACAAAGGAAAGTAAATTTTTAGTTTTACTGTATGTTCTAGCTATAATTTGCAATCTGTTCTGTGAACTATTTCCATGACTATTCTTGTTTTTGGTCATGACATATTTTGGTGGCATGCCAAAGTGTCTTGGAGTACTGTGCTGGTCTGACACATTTTGGTCATGACTTCAGTAATAACATTTTTACAAACATAAGTTCTCAAATTAATGCTTCTTAAATGTTGTTCTGTAACTTGTTTTCTGAAACAGTTGAGTTGGCTTTGGAAGAAAGGATGAGTATGGAATGATTTGGCACGTAATTTGGAAGATGAGCATGAAGTGCCAAATTTGTCCATATTTTGACAAAGTGATAATATTTTGAGAGGGATCCACCATATGGGTACTGAATTTAAGAGCACCCTAGGTGCTCTTCTCTAAATTTATAGAAAGTTTGCTCTCCAGTCTTAGCTCTTCCCAAGGCATTGTGAAAATACAAGGTTACATAGCCAGTAACGAGCCAGTAGTGATATTTATTTCCAGTTTGAGACCTGCTTTTTAAGTACATCACCAAAGAAATGTTTGACAACAATTAAACAATCTCCTAACATTACGGTGAACCGTTGGTTCCACTGAGCACCATTTGATGGAAATTTAAATCTTCCTTGTCACTGGAGCAATTTATCGACTTTTAGTACAGCATGTTAAAAACTATTGGAAAAAGGGCATTTTGCTTCTTGTGAAGACAGTTAAAATCTATACGTTTTGTGTCCTTTTCAGACTATTTTTTAGGAAATTAAGGGTTACATAGCAAGACACCCTTTTGTTATCTGTTTTGACAGCATAAATTTAAATCTGAAATATCACATTAAAAACATTTGAAAGTGTCTTATTTTAAAATGTTCAGATTTATTTTAATGAAATAAACTGCAAAATACCATAATCTTGAGAAGTTCTTTAATGCACAGAACTATGATAATTCAGACATATAGGTGATAAAGAGTATAAATAAATTTTGTGTGTCAATACTACCCACATTGTTGTGTTGGAACATAAAAATACGCATCTTAAAAATATCTTTCTCACATAATAGATCTGGATAATTATTTCTTTGCTTTGCTGACAGAGTAAATTACAATGCATGCATACAGTAATTTGGCAAACCCAGCCACTAGGTCTACACAAGCCAATGCACTTAGTACTGGTCCCAAACCCTGATAAAACGGGGAGGTTGCATCATGAAGAGCATCCGCCATAAAACGTGCCAAATCAAAAATGCAGCCAGGCAGGGGAGGAATGCCAAAGAGGAGGATTATATTATGAATGTGGTGAGGCAGGACATGAAGGTGGTTGAAGTGACAGAGGAAGACGTGAAGAACAGAGTGAGATGGACATGGATATCGAATACTGTGCCATACCATCCGTCCATTCATTTTACCACCTTATCCAATTCAGGATTGTGGGAAGCCTGGAACCCATCCCAGGAAGTACAGGGCAGAAGACACCCTGGGCAGGGTGCCAACCCACCACAGGGCAACTGTACCATACCATCGTATCAATTTTCATTTTCAGATATAACTAGTATAATACGCAAATTTGTTCCATTGAGAATGAACATTACAAACATGCTCCTCATTGGATAGGACTTCTGAGGTGTAAACATGTAGCTTTTTACACAAAGCAAGCTGTTGCAAGGACACATTCTGCCACTTTCTGTGTTTGCAGAGAGAATGGTACTTAAAATATATACCCATATAATTTTTTAAGTAATTAATTATACATTTTAAAAATATATCCAGTTATGTAAATTTGATTAAACTAAAAAGGCATGCATTTTATTCTTCGACAGTCCACAAAGAAAGCTAGCATCACCATGCAGTTACAACGAATTCTGTGCTGCACATCCATCCATGGCAGATGGCTCATCTTGTCTTTTCGCTCCGATGATTAATTAGGACAAACAAACATCACGTGACTAACCATTTCTGACATGCAACACAAAACACACACTGCAGACCTCTACTATGCCATTTGTGCCCATGCGTTTAGGCTCACAGAGCTTCGACCCTCAACACAGTTTTGTCAATTGAAATAAGGCCTTCCCCTTTGCTCCCATAAATGCAAAGCCAGTGACGAAATGCATTAAAAGACTGACCTCAAAAGCCAAGCATGGTGAACCTGGTACAGCAGGCTAAAAGACTGTAAAGACTGTTTCTGCCACACAAAGGAGGTAATATTAGCAGCAGCAATCATAAAATTAAAACAAATTATTGGACATTTTCATTCACACATACAGCTCTTTTCCTGACATTCACATATCTTGATATGACAATGCATTTTTCAATTCTTGGGACTGAATCGTATGTAATTATTTTTCATATGACATTTGTAATAATGTTTTTTTTTTATTCTTGTAACAATTTATATATTTTTTTTGTAATCTGGCCTTTTTATTAAAATTTTTTGAAGTTTTTGTGTATATGTACATATGCTGGTTACAGAGTTTTTTAATTTGTTGGGGTCACGGTTGCTCAGTACTTATCACTGTTATCCTGCTCCTCCAGAGTTGGGGGTTCATATCCTGCCTTTGTGTGTGGAGTTTGCATGTTCTCCTCATGCTTTGTGGATTTTGTCTGGACAGTCTGGTTTTCTCTCCCAGTTCAAAGACATGCGTTTTAGGCTGATTTCTAAATTACCCATAGTGTGTGTGTGTTTGATTGGCACCCCATTCAGGGTGTCATACCCTGTGCCCTACTCCCTCTGGGCTAGGTTCCAGGTCCCCCACAATCCTACACAGGACAAGGGCTACAGAAAATGGATGTATGCTATGAATGATTGGTCTGTAGCATTTTAAAAATCCTCTAATTCAGTTTTATTGGCTTTCCATCTATCTGTCATGGCCGTTAGGCTCCTTTATTTTGACAAATAAAACACAACTACTTACACAAGTATGAAGCATCAATAAGTAATCTGCTGTTGCATTATACTATATGTACTGTCATTTATTTAATGACATACCTGCTCATTACCATTTTGACTTACTCTGTCAGGGTAACCCAGCCCATTCACGTGGCATTATAATTTTTTAAAGTCATTTAATGATTGTGTAAAATTTAAGTAAATAAAATATATAAATAAAAAATATAATAACAATAAAAAAAACTCTTTATGTGTCTGCTGCAAAAAATTAGGAGGATGTTTACGCCGCGTACATTAAACATAGCCGCAGTAAAACAAGTAGCCGCGTTATCGCGTGAATGCAGCTCTCTGGAAAACGGTACTAACAAGCTGTTTTTGAATCCGCCTGGCGATTGTCTCCACGGAAATAAAAGTGCCTTTTAACGGCTTCCATCTATGTCCACCTATCGACATATGTTTGACTGATGGAGACATCAAGAGCACGGGGAGAGGCAGCGAGACAGCCGCGTCCCTGCTTTCTGTCTGCTTTGGGAGGTGTCCGCACGCCGAACTGAAGCTCTGCTGCTTGCGAGGCCCATTCCCTAATGAAGCCCAGTGCCTGTCACACAAACATTTAAACAGACTTTAAGGAAACGAGACCTGAGAGGCTACTAATTGGCTTATTAGTAATTCTTGGGTTGTGGATTACTGGTAGTCTGCATTTGTTTTACTGAATAGGAGTCTTAAATGCAGAACACTTTTATTCAAAGCTTCCAATCTATCCTGTAGCTGTTTGTGGTTTCTGTAGACATTTATCCATTTATCTAAGATGGCGTTTACATTAAAAATCTAATAGCCGTGCTCATGTTTATGTTTATTGTAGGAAATAATTTATTAATGAATGTAGATGGATGCCATTGGGTTTCAGTGACTAAAATTGTAGCACTAAAGCAGCAGAGGACATAGAGATAAGAAATCCCCGGGGGGGCAGAAGTAAAGAATCCTATTCACCCAACCCCCAGCCCTCTCTTCTCCAAGCCAAGCGTGAACAATGTTATGTAACCCAAATTATCATATTTGCTGAGTAACAAGCAGAACACACACCGTGTGCTGCTTATGAATAAGCCATTGGGTGGCTAATGCTGGTCAAAACACATACCTACAGTGTCAAAAGAACTAATTTATAATATGAGATCAAATTTTAAAAACTTTACAGGACCAGTGATATCTGAAACTGTAAAAACACAAATATGCCATTTATGAAAGCAACGGCACTATCATAAACTTAATAAAACAACACATACACACACACACACATAGCAGTGTTTAGAAATCATATGTCAATATACCTAAACTGATAATAGCAATCAAATTCTGGAGGGGCTGTATAATGGTTTTCTGTATTCAATGGATGGAGGGGAAGTTAAAAAATGAATCAATATTTGCATATTTTAAGAGAATGTGTTGCTATTATACAAAAGAAACACCATACTTTGTTTCAAATGAAACTGCAGTTAATATATGCAGTATAATGCACTTAAGACATTCGAAAATTAATTATTTTTTTTAAGAAATCACTTAATTTTCTACACATAATGAAAATGCATACAGTATAATAAAGGTCTGCTCCCTGATGTGTTGAGTGCTGTTTCGAGACCCAGACCCCATTGAATATTACCATAATGATCTCATACTCACTGGACTTATTTATTAAACAGGAGACTATGTGCTCAGCTAATCAAAATCAGTTATGTAAAAACAGTAATAACATATGGGGACACTTTTCATGCTCCATTGAGTTTGTCCAGGTCCATATGTGCCTGCTCAACTGTAAGAGGAGGTGGAAAAGGATTAATTCAATGGTATTTCACTGCATGCAAGACAACCTGCAACTGTGTAGTTATTATTAGCTGTATATACCTAGCAGGCTTCTAGTAGCACAATATCAGTACCTAAGTATTAGTGTTTGACAAATAGTTTTTGTGTGTGATACAATTTACCGCATAACATATGGAAATGTACAGGCTCAGGTAACACTGATAGCAAGCTGAACATATGTTACTCTTTTTTATATAAAGGTACTCCAATAAACTTAGAAATTTACCGATGTGACCCAAGCAATAAAGAAACTGTAGAACTCTGTACTATTCTTAGTATTAAATAGATTAGTAAAAAAATAAAAACATGGAAAATATTTCATGTCCACAAAACAGCTTTGCATTGATTAGTCGGCTGAACTGTTACATCTCACTATCTGCTTTGCTACATTTGCTGCTATCTCATCAACATTGTAGGCTCATTTCTGGAGTTGTCATGACACACTGCAGTAGCTAGTTCTAACAGAGAAAAAACATTGCACTTCCCAACACTCCAAACTTACCAAAAATGTCCTAGCCCATTACACTTAAGCTTTATTAGTTGCTAATTGGCAAATCACTGAAACAAATATATTACCTTTTAGGGGAATTTTAAATGCCATATTGGATTTGTATTCATTTACATTACACTTTGGTTTAAGTATAAAAGTCAGTCATTAAAACAAATAGAATGTCTTTTATTTGATATTAAAGAACAGGAGGTATGGGAAACATGACATTGTGTGTGTGCGTGGGAATGTGTATGCATGTGACCTCGCCGCTCTCGATAGACAATACTGTGTAATTGGAATGCAGGACATCCAGAGGATTAAGTAGACAAGCTAAGCAGAGAAAATGCTGAAGAAAATTAATTGGAGGTCCATTAACTCCAAAGAAAATCCTTGGATGCACACTAATAATTTTTGACTGTCTGGCTGCATATATCTGTTGTCCTCTGTACTTGCCTTAATTAGTGTGTTGCAGAAGTAAGCACAACGATTTAACTGTGCAGTAATAGTCTGCTTCTTTTTTTTTTTTTAAAGAAAAAAAAAAAACAAAGGTTAGATGTTATCACAGCTTTAGAAAAAGTAGAATAGGAAGCATTTAATCATAGAAGTAAGGCAATATCTGAGCGAGTTCTTGATGAAACAACTTGTTAAAAGTTCCAGTATTTTCTCACTTTAGAAAAAAAATGTTATCATTCTGCCAAAATGACCAATAATAATAACTACTGACTATGAGTGCAGTGTTCTTATTGTAAACTGTCAAATGGCAATTTCTAAAACCCATTAGCTTTGTATTGTTATGTTTTTTATGTTTTTCCAGTAATAGGTACCATGCACAAAAATTATATGATATATAGACCATACTGCCCATCAGGTTTTAGGAGGCTGTTATTCTGCAAACATCAGTGCAGAATACAAGGCTACAAAACAATATAAAACCTTTTCAGACTAAATCTTCTGCAAATCATTAAACTAACAAATTGCTGGTGCCAAGTAATACAAGTAATCATCTACCATGAAATATTTACCATACTTTCTTACTGACTGTTGAATTTACAATATTTGAAATATGTTTATGTGCCTTGTGGTGGGTTGGCGCCCTGCCCAGGGTGTCCCCTGCCCTTGCTCTCTGCTTCCTGGGAAGGGCTCCAGGCTTCCTGCAACCCTGAATTGGATAAAGTGGTATTGCAAATGGATGGATGATTGGATGGATGGATGGAATATGTTTATTTTTTCTATAATACAGTCAGGTTCATAAAAATCATTTCACTGTCTACCACACTATATTAATATTTCAAGTAAATAAGTAACATTATTTCAAAGTTCAGACTTTCAGCTTTAATTTGACAATATTTACATCAAAATTAGATGAACGCTGCAGGAATTACAGACATTTTATATATGGTCCCTAAAGTAACTGGAAAATTGGCTGGTGAGCTGTTCCAAGGCCAGGTGTGTATTATTCCCGTGTTATTTCATTTACAAGTAAGCAGACAATGAGTGTAGACTTGATTTTCAGTGTGGCATTTGCATTAGGAATCACATGCTGTTTACTCGGAATATAAAGTCCAAAGACCCATCACTGCCAGCGAAGCAAACCCTTGTTAGGCTGAAAAATCAAAGCATCCATCAAAGAGACTGCAAAAACGTAAAGCATGGCCAAATAAACAATTGGTATATTATTTAAAAGAAAGGACACACTGATGAGCTCTGGAAGACCAAAAGGCCTGAAAGAACACAGATAACACCTGATGGCAGAAGAACTATATCCTTGGTGAAAAAATGCCTTCATAACAGTTGGCCAGATCAAGAACACTCTCTGTGAGGTGTCTGTGTCAAAGTCAACAACCAGCAGAACACTTAATCAGAGTAAATACAGTGGGTTTACCACAAGACATAAATCATCGGTAAGCCTCAAATACAAGAAACCACATTCAAATTTGCCAAAAAAGATATAAAGTCTGTACAGTTTTGGGATAACATCCCATGGACAGATGAGACAGGAATTAACTTGAACCATAACGATGGGAAAAGTATAGATAACAGAAGGAATTGGTCATGATTCAAAGCATATCACCTCATAGGTAAAGCATGGTGTAGGTACTGTTATGGCATGGGCATGTATGACTGTCAGTGGAGTTGGTTTCCTTGTATTTATTGACGATATGACTGCTGACAAAAGAGGCAAGATGAATTTTGAGGTGAATAGGGCTATATTATCTGCTCAGGTTCAGAAAAAGGCTTCAAAATACATGTGATAGCATTTCACATCACTCTTGACAATGACCAGAAGCACACTGCGAAAGCAACCAAGATTTTTTAAAACAAGTGGCATTTCCTGCAATTGCCTAGTTAATCACCTGTCCTGAATCCAAATGAGCATGGATTTTCCTTGCTGAAAGTGAAAGTCCCAAATCAAGTGGGAACTTCAGTGAAGACCTGGCAGGGCATCACCAAGGAAGAAACCCAGTGTCTGGTGATGTGTATGGTGTCCATACTTTAGTCATTCACTTCAAATAATTTACAGCCTATTATTAAAAATGTAAATTTAATTTATGGTTGTTAGCTTGATAGTTTGTCTGATTGCTTTTGAGCCTCTAAAATTCACAAGATATGTATAAAACTTCCTACCTATTTTGACAAAACGCTTATATTGAAAACTGAAATTGTACAAAGCACATCTTGATTTTTCATTTCAGTTGCACTGTAGTGGAGTAAGAAGTCGAAAACATTAAAATGGTGACAGCCCACGTGCTTATGTACCTGACTGTATGTCATGTTAGACACTCGGGAGTGTCTGAACTCATGAGTTATTGTTCTTTTTAGTGCTATTAGTCAAAGTTCCACAGACATCAGTAAGAAACCGTGTGCTTTCCCATGTGTTTCCATCTGAGCAATGCAGCACCCTGGAGTTTACAGTTGGAGCTTCTGGTCCATGTGACTGAGCAGTGAAAAATTTGCATTTCAGGCGAGTTTTGCAGCAGAGAGTCAATAAATAATTAAATTCATCTGCTTACTTCAGGTATTAAATACAAACATTTTGAAAAGTTTCACTGATGTTAAACTTTCTTTTCCGTATATATATTCACTCAAGTCTTCTTTGAAAAAATAAAACACCGGAGACACGTCCTATAATACAGGTGTGCCCAAAAGAATGACATGATGCCTTTAGGAGATCAGCTTAAAACACTACATCCTACTAAATAGGAAATGTCTGTGCTAGACACATTTTTTACACTAATTCAGCTCAAAATAGGTTCAGCTCGATTGCCACAGTTTGACTTGTTAATATTTGCAGAGTTGTAAACCCAATGTATGCTTGGCTTTTGTCTACTCTCATTTTTTATTCTACCTTTTGAAGATCCATATTGAAGTATGTCTTCAAATTTTCCTACAGTACATTGAAATTCATGTTATGACACAGCTGGTGTAGTTTTTAGGCTAATTATCTGCCATAAATTCTGAATAACAATTGGACAATATATTATTTCCATAATTATGCGAGGAATGCCAAACCTCATGTCGGTTAACCTCAAAGGTCCCTTTTTTAAGCTGTTGGCGTCCTCATTAATTTAACATACACGTGCAAGAATTTTAAATGCATCAAAGAATGCATAAAGGTTTGTTGACTGTAGTGTTGATGTAATGAATATCAAAATGAGCCAAGTGAAACCCTCATTTTAACCACAGATCATTTTTTTCAGAAATTAAATTTAAATCTGTTTGGCCGCAGAGGTTCTGCTGCTATGCAAATGGCATTATTCACATTTCATTTATATCAATGCTTTGAATGTTGTACATTAAACTGCTGTGTTGTACATTTATAAAGGATTTTCATCTATTTTCTCAAACTGCTTATCCAGTTTAGCGTACCAGGAGGCCTGGGTCCAAACCCAAGTAACACAAAGCTCAAGGCAGGCTGCGTCTCAGATGGAGCATCAGGCAAACACAGGGCACTCATTACATTGAAGAGGAAAAGTAGGGGCAATTTAGAGTCTGGATAAAATACTCATATGCATTTTTTATTAAAGCACGGCTGTTTTAGTTTTGGTAGCTCTGTTACCGTAAATCTTTTAGAAAAATGTGTTCTGTTTAAAAGCCTGCATATATTTTATTAAGTATTTTCTATCCTATTAGTAGACTATAATGTCAGAGAACCTTTTTTGTTTATGCAGTGCTTGATTTTATATTTTACACTAAAATAATTCTACAGTGGAAGCCAAAGAAGTGTATTTCCCTAGAGTTCAGTGAGGTAGGCTTTGTTAACACGCACTGAAATTGTGATGCTTACTTTGAGGCACTGTCCTCTGTTTTTAGTTCTATAATGAAGAATTAAGCTTGTTAAAATGGATGCAGTTCTGTTGCTGTCTGACTGAACCTATTCTATTAATATAGGCTCTGTGTTTACCACAACAATATGCATTCCAACTCCATTGTTATTGCAATAGAATGTTATGTTTTTCTCATATTGTTTAGTATTTCACTGCATCAGCCCTTGGCAGGTTTGATTCTGTAAATCTTTTTGGGATTATCTAGACTAGTTAAATGTTGTAATTTGTCTTTGTTCCGTGATGGTTTCATGCCCTCTGCAGGGTGTTCATGCATTCGTTCATTTAGCGGATGCTTTTATCCAAAGCAACTTACATTTCACATACGTGTTACAATGAGCTAGTGCTGGGTGTCTTGCACAAGGACACACCTGGTGGCTGGGCTGGGATTTGAACCCAGCCTGATGTTCTACCCCCTGAGCCAGTAGGTCACAGGGTGTCCCCTGCATTATGTTCTAAGCTGCTTGATATAGGCTCTGGGTTATGTGTAACCCCACCTGGGATAAGCAGTTATATAATGTATGGATGGATTTATATTTGTTGTGTGGTCAGTAATTTCTTATTTTTGGAGTGGTTTAACAAAGTTCTTTGTGTAGAGGGCAGTTTTTGTGTGCAACGTGTGGGTCCCATTGGTTTTGTTCTACTGTTTGCATTGTGAGACACCTGAGTTCTGAGAAGTACAAATACGGAAAAGGTGTCTGTTTTAAAACAATGTTAAGTACGTTCTTATACAGTGCAAAACATTACATGGCTTTGTCTCCGCACAATGCTAAATAACAAAAAGGCTGCATTATGACAAGTGTACAGTACTGATTGGCCAACATGAAAGAGCCCTCTGGAAAGCACAATGCAGAGAAAATGTGCCTCAGTACTCAAAAAAGAAGAAAAAACAAGGTTTGTTTCAATGTTAAATGTACTGTGTGTAACTTATAGCTGTCTAAAAACAAATTGGTTTTCTTTTTTCTTTACCTGAATCTGATGTGCATTTTTTTTGTTCATCAGTTAGAGTTTCTGTACCATCCAGTACACTGTGTTCACTTATTAGTTGTCAGCCAAGTACTGAATACAATAATTCACATAGTTTTTCTTGCATGGGCTGTGAATGTTTTAAAAGCTGTTCAGTAAATACATTGATTGACTAAAGCAGTAGCATGTTAATACAGTGACTATACAAACTGGAACATTCTTTACAGTACAGGGTTTAATAGTGCAAAGTACTTCTGAAAACACAACGTAAAAATTAGCTCTGAATACAGTAGTTAGAATTCAAGGTTCAAGTTCATTTTCATATGCCTATTAAAGTACAATGTAGAGTGAAGTGCAATGAAATACATTCTGCCTTGTTTCATTTTTAATCAATTTAGTCCACATTCATAGGTACTCATCTATGTCTCTAGCTAGCAGTAAACAGGCAAATGATAGTATAAGATGAAATCTGTGGTCTGTTTTCAGGAGGATGTACATTATAATGTTGTTTATATGAAATCACATATTTCAAAATAACTACAAAAGCGTACACACATTCAATAGGATTTACATGGAATAAAGAACAGAAATCTGCAGAAATCAACAGTCTTATGGCTTTTTACACATGGCTGCTGTTCCTGTGACACTTTACCAACAAGCTGCATTCTGTGATGACACATGTTCATATTTGTCAAAGACGTCCTGGATTAGCAGTCTAAAACAATGACAATTACACTTATGATGTCCACAAATGACTGAAAAGATCTCTGCTGCCTGATTCTTCTGTGCTGCTGTCTTTGTGATTCTTACCCAGCATGCAGTCATTGCATTATCTTTAAAGAATGACTCAAAGTACAAACAATATACAGAATTTCTAATGTGCGGTATGCATTTTAATATGCAAATGCTTTCACAGTGCTTTAGGCATTATTTTTTTTCTTTATTCCTGTAAGTAGGATGCTGTCATCATTTCACCGAGGGAACATATCCACGACAACTGACATTCTGTCTGAGACAAAACACTATCTCATTTCCATTTCTTCTACAGCCCAGAGACATACACTTCAGGTGAACTGGTGACTCCGTGCTGCCCTTCATGTGGGCTTGTGTGTTTGCCTGCCAACTGTCTGGAATCCTCTCCGGATCACACCAGCTCCTATGCCCGTGCATCCCTGAATCGGCTCTGAAGGACCGCACTGTTTACTCGATAAGAACGCTACTGTAGATTACATTTGCAAGAGCAAAAATTCATCATTTAAAAAAGTGTTCCTTAAAACCTTGATATTTTCAAAATGTCAAGGTGTTATTAAATCAAAGAACTAATTCAAAGTAGGTGCTTGCAGTTTTATAGAAACTGTGCCCTCTTCCTAAGTGAGTGCCAACCTCTCAGCCACAGCAGCTTTTAACATACTCTTGAGTATGTTCAGTTGACTGTACGCATAGATACACAGAAATATATTGAAGTTTCTGAGTGTGGAAGGGGTGGTGGGGTGTGTAGCAGCTAGGCCACATCATGAGAAAAACTGATAAACATATCAGATGGTTTAACTTACCTCAAAGCTTATTTGTCCTGTCCCTCATTCTTTGGGATTTTTTCTGTCCTGCTGTTTTCCCTCTCCTGCAGTGAGCTGAACTTCACTTTTAGTTTTTACCTACTTGTAGGGTTTTTCCTTGTTATGGGTCAAAGATGGAATAGTACTGCTGTCTGCATGTGGATCATGGTCACACATGAGAAACAGCAGCTTCACCAAGAGCTAACCCTAAACCCAACCCTTACCCTAATCCTAAGCACCTTCCCCTCGCCAAGCAGTCCTCAGCCACACCAAGGCTTTCCCACGGCGCTGTTTGTACATGTAATTAAAAGGGATGTAGTTCTACTACATTATTCAATCTGTAATTAAGACTGATTAACTGTCATAGCTACACTAATGGTCCTTAGCCTAGTAACTACTTCCAACGAGTCTATGGAATTTTAATTGATTTTTAATTTCTGTTACCTGATAGTTTTTCACTCTCGTATTATAATGCGATTATAATAAAAGGTATGATCATCTTAGTTTGTTTTTAATATATCGATACACTGGTCAACCATAACATTATGACTGAAGTGAAGTGAATAACATTTGTTATCTTGTTAAAATGGCACCTGGAAATGGGTAAGATATATTATGCAAGTGAACATTTTGTCCCTGAAGCTGATGTGTTGGAAGCAGAAAAAAATGGGCAAGCGTAAGGATTTGAGCAGCTTTGACATGGGCCAAATTGTGATGGCTAGACAATTGGGTCAAAGCAACTCCAGAACTGGAAAAACTTTAAACGGAACAGGCCTGTGTTCATCATGGCTGCACATCATCCTCTGCTGAGCTATGTAGTCATGTGAGTGTTATGCTAAGCAGTCTGGCATGTTTAGACAGGCAATGGAGTTTTCAGCTTCAGAGGACAAGGATCAGCAGCTCCCTCTGAGCTCGGTGTGGCCGGCGTCGGGCAGATGAGCGTTAACCACGCACTCTTAACTCTCCCGCTAGCTCCGCCTCCTCTTCTGATTGCCCCCCCAGCTGGTACACCACCCTGCTAATTTGTTCCACCCATTTGTTATTTCAGGCATTGAATGAATTGAATTGATTAAAAAAACAGATCACCCCTGTTCCCTAAACACTCGTCCCACGTGATCCCTTTATACACTAAAGTGTTAAAAACAGGACTCCAAAGCCACTGCCGAGTTGAAAAAATAAGTGAGCGCTCTGTTTGCACGGAGCATTTTTGCAGCACTTTGCAGATGTCGGCTTGCAGGTGGTCACATGGCCTTGACAGCTGTTGTAGAGGATACAGGACTTTGGGCACAGGCTGCCTGGATTTTCTGCTCAGGAAGCAGCACTTTGCTAGTACGCCTCACATCTCCTCGCTTGCTGCCGGCTCACTGTCACAATCCCCACACTCCCTGCCTGTGTCGTAGACAAAGTACCATACTCACTCTTAACGTCTAGGGGACTTCATTCTGATGTGGCGTCCTCTTGTGATGCTTACGTACTCGCGACATA
>JABJVR010019202.1:0-5000 GCA_025773905.1 Chitala chitala | reverse complement strand
ATCAGCTGCCCGTGGCCACAGCTCTCAGCGAGTGCCGGGCCTGGGTCCAGGAGTCCGTTGTGTCAAGGAAGAGCCTGATTTGCACTCCATGATTGTCAAGCACCCCTAATGATCACAAGCACAAAATGTCGCAAATCACCGCGACGGGTCTGACTGTCACCCGGGACGGCTTGGAGTTTACTCCGCCTTTTATGAAGTGGGGTGCAGGGGCACAGTGGGTTTTACATAGCAAAGCCCAGATTTGAGTGAGAGGGTACCTGAGCATCTCAGCAGCTGCATGCACCTGACCGTCTGCTGTCACTCACTAGGTTGTATTTTTTACCTGAGTGAACTGGACAATGCCTCATTTAGCTCTCCGGTATCACACTGCCTCAATTTGTGACCCATAATTTATTGTGCTTTAATCCACTCTGCTCTGAGGCCATGACAAGCACAAGGGGCTATGTTTATCTTCGCTTGGTCTTCTAATAGCTTTATTAAACCCATTATTAGCTACTCTAAATTACCACCACATGGACAACTTCCAGTTTTCAGGTAAGTGTTTCACCTGCACATAGCTGTATAACTTGGTAATAGCACAGATGGTACTGATGACTGACACTATGTATGACAGTCTTTTTTTTCCCTCCATCAATCATCATTTTTGCTGTCATTCCATCAGAGCTTCACAAAGGATGTATCTGTCTGGAAGCTGCTGTGGAGAATTTTTCACATTTTATTTTTGCCTTCTACATAATGTAGACATGTTTCAGATGAAGTACCTGTTTTTCTAGATGTAAAGATCCTTCTTGTGTCTGAGTAGATTATGCTCCCTTTTGCTTTATCTTCCAAAATTAGCGTACAAGCAGGTAAACACTGTAATGTTATCTTTGATTACCTATATGTGAAAAAGTGAACCACCTTAAAATAAAAAAAAAATCACAAGCAATAACATCCAACTGCTTTTTCACATTGTAGAGAGTGTTAGTGTGTGTACGATGCCAGCGGTATTTTATAACATGAAACAAAGGCAACGATTTTCTTAATATCATGTGCCCTAATTTGTAAGTAAAATGCTGTCCTACCACACTCTATTTTTAACATAAGAACATGTAAAAGGGTGGATTAGCTTGTCTCAGCTGTGCACTGATGCAGGCTGCAGCTGGGGATGGTGCCACTCTCTTTGTTTGAAGCCACAGCTTGAAGCAGAGGTTTTGCCTCAGGCACACGTATGGGGGCTCTGCTCCCAACCTTCCCTTGCCGAAAGCTTCGCCCCTGGATCATATCACGCTTCCTAAGTTTTTATTCTAATTACTTCTCCCCTCGCAGGTCACTGGCACCACAAAATACCCGAGAGGTACCCTGCAGGACTGAGCCCTGGCACCCCACTTGAACTCTGTCCGGATTTGAGCCATTCCACCACAAGCTCCTGGCCCGAAAAAGGTCTGAAAGTTGGCTGGCTCTTCAGTTCCCGGGTGACTCCATCTTCCCACTGCCCCAGAGTGCAGACCTTATCACAGTAGCCTAGGCAGGAAATCCAAGAGACCACTATATATGGTCATGGCTGGGTTCAGAAGACTGTCATCCACAAGCATTTCAGCCCTTTCAAGTGGGTCTAGCCAATAAGGTGTAGGACATTAGCTATTTATAAATTTGTAATTAACGTATCCTGCCAACTGCAACAATGCGCCGTCTGCTCTCCCCCTCTCACATCACACATGCAAACAGAGACCTGCCATGAAGACAGAAAGAAAGCATGGTGCCCACAAAACCAACAGCAGAAGAAACAATATTTGGAGGGGAGAAAAACACAACAGAATTTGTCTGCAGATTTGACAGTCACTTCTAATGTGAGTATTTGGCTGGAGTTCATGTCTCTTATTTGTTTGGAACAGTAAAGATTTAGAGAACTAGGATAATCCAAGATTATATCAGCACAGATTACTTGGTGTGCAGGAACCCAATCTGCAAATTGAAATGGTGCGGAAATGACCCACAAATATCAATTTGTGATTAACCAAAAATAATTTGTTTTTTAAAATTAGGAATGTTATATTTAATTCATAAATGCACACCTTAATGATAACACACAACTGCTTAAAAATATATATGACAGTATTTCTAATCTCACACATCATCATTTGTAAAACCTGGAACAAATGAGAATAGCATGACATTAATTTCCCAGACTAATCTGGACATAAACATGTTTAAATTGAAAACTGTCTATCTTGAAACACTTGTGTTTGAAGGTCCTGTCCACCAGGACTGTTAATGGCAGTGTGACTGTCATCAGGTGTGAACAATTTGACACCAGCCTTTACAAACTTGTGCCTAGCCCCTGAGAAGTGTGACAAACTCATCAAAAGACTCATAAATCAAAGCACTGTGTTTACCCCCCTCTGGTTGTCCAACCACCACTGATCTTTCTGTGTTGATCTTAAATTAAGTCATGGATGGCAATGGCAGTTGTGATTATTTTCTTATGGCTCTTTGATCTCTAGTGTGATGACAGCAAATCACCTGTCGGTGTGACTGCTAATGCACTAGAACACTCGCATCCAAGATCTCTTTCTCAAAAGGCAGTAAACTCAGGACACATACTGCAATAAATATACGTTTTTATGAAGCTTAGTGGTACCTTTACCATCTGGAAATAATATATATGGTACATACTCCATTGTGTGTTTGTTTCGGAAGCTTGACTAAATTGCATAAGTAAATTTTTAGACTACATGTATTTTGTTATGCAATTTATCTAAGAGTGGGATTACACAATGGCTCTTAGCAGTGGAAAACCCAACAATGAAGTCTTTGAATCAGATGTATTTCTTCATTAAGAGAATATGGATGGAGTGCTTATAATTGCAGTGTTGATTAAAGCCTTTGCACCACTTTTGGGACCTAATCCAGGGGAAAATAAATAAATAAAGACATTCGGCATTGTCACTTGTCAGCTCTCAAACGATTCCAGCTCTGATCAACCTCAAAACAGCTACAAGACATCTGCCAGTATGACCAATATAAAGATAATATCCCTTAAGTGCAATAAGAGAGTAAATAAATGCTGCTAAAAAAAAAAACAAGTTCACACTGATCAACAGTGTCATCTGGTGGTGCGTTTTCCACTACAAACTGAAACGCTGAATTACTGTAGCAAGGAAATATTTTTAATATTCCCTCACTTAACAATGGCAAATACCTGTAAAAAGTATTTCGCTAATCAAAAACTAGTCCACTAAAAGTTCTGTTATCACATGCTTAACACTGAAAAATGTTACTAACTCGTCAAAAAGTTACCTGCTCTCCCAATTTTTTTAACACTGAATTACAGCAGTATTTCCGGTCAAGGCAGCAGCATTTTTGTACTTTTTGCTATCTCTATATCTTTTTGCCTTAACAATACGCCAGTTATTACCGGTTACAGGCATCCGATTGGTGTCTTTTAAAGTGTTGTTGTATACTTTTTCACATGCTTAATATCATTTAAAGATTAACATTCCATATCTTCATCAGGTACAAAACACTCACAAAACCATTCCACCATTCCATTTTAATTTCGTAAATGTTTCAGTGTAGTACATATACTGTAATGCTCATTGTGTATATACTGTATGTTCCAACATGTGAAACATTAAAAAATTATGTAAACCAGTCATAAACATTTAACTCTTTTAATTACTTATTAATGTATAACTACTAAATGGTTTTTGCTACCATCAGTATACCTGCACTATATAAAATATATGTCTGTTGCACTATATCCTGCCCAATTGTATCCCTGGATATGCATTTTTCATGAAAAGCTACACAAAACCAAACATTTCCCTAAGGGGATTCATTCTTGACAACACTTAAACGTATTTGAAATATGTTAAATAATATCTCTTTCTTCTTGCGTATCACTTTGCGATATTCTGATTATGATCTGTACGGTTACATGAGAAAGGTTCAGCAGACATAAAAAACAATAAAAATCTCATTGACTTGAAACTGGTGCAGGTAACCCAGGTAATGATCCAAACAGCAGCCATACGATGACTCTATGTTCAGGATCGGGATGCCAAATTTTCACTGAAATAGTGCATGTGTGTGTCAATGGCTGAGTCTCTCAGAGGGGCTGTCTTCCCAACTGAGGTATACAGCTCCTCATGTCTTCAGACAAGGAAAGGCTCCAGCTCTCTGCAACCATCAGAGCATTAATATTTATTGGAAATGAATGGATGAACAGATGAATGCCATTTGGAACACAGAGATCCCACCTATTTTATTTAATACCAGATAGGCCCCCAAAACACCCATAACATTTAATATTTTGCAAATGTTAACATTTGCTAGGCTGTGGGGTAAAATTTGAAATTTTGAGAAAGTTTGAGCCATCTAGGTAATAGTATTATTCACTAGTTTAAAATGTTGGATAAAATACAGCAAACATTCAAATCACAATATTAATTTGACCCAGAGCTGCCATCATATGGTGGAAATGTCATATTGTGAGACAACTGATGTATGAAATCATTTCAATACCCAAAAAGTATGTTTTTACTCATATCAAGAAGCCATTTTCCGAATGTTTTGCAAACTTAAAAATAACACGAAACACGACATTAAGTAGACATTCTGTCCCTATAAGGGACTATTTTTTTCAAAGTACATTAAAACATTATTAAATTGAAAATTGTAATTAAATACTTCTAAAATGAATCACCATTTATACTTTTATTATTATTATTTCCATAAAAGCTGTAGTTTAAACAGGCTAAACCACAATGAGCCATATGGATGAAGAAAAATAATCACTTCCAACCAGGATGACGGCTTCACTTTGGGCCACATCACCCAGAATTCACATTGAGATTTTTATGGAACTACATGCCTTGTCATGGTAAATCTCTTACTAAATATATACCATAATTATACAGTATAATATAAAAACTGAAATCAATCTATCTATCTATCTATCTATCTATCTATCTATCTCTCTCTCTCTCTCTCTCTCTCTCTCTCTCTCTCTCTCTCTC
>JABJVR010019192.1:0-39923 GCA_025773905.1 Chitala chitala | reverse complement strand
GTCACACATTACACATAAGGTGAGGCTCAGCCTAGAGTTTTCTGTCCCAGGTCACACATTACACATAAGGTGAGGCTGACCCTGGAGTTTTGTTTCCCAGGACACACATTAAACATAAGGCATGGCACACAATAGACATTAGCCAAGGGGCACCCTGGATGCAGCCTCAGCCCACATGTTCACCTGAGCTGTGGCTTTGGGGAGGACACTCAAACTGGACAAATAGAGTCAGGGCTTGACCATGTGCAATAACCTTGAAAGTGCTGAAGCACAGACATAATTACTACAGACCAAACTCAAACTATTAAAGTTGACTTTGTCCTTCGGAAATGGTGAAAGAGTGTGTTTTGACAAGAAGTTAAGTAAAAGTGACTTTTTGAAAAATTTGTAAACAGAGAGCTAGCTGGGAGCTATTTTAACCATTTGCCTAGAGTCAGCTTCCATCTGCTATTGCATGTGAGGTCACATGACCCTCTTCTGCCGCTGTATATTTTTAGGTATGGTGACATACTGTACACCTAAACTATCTCATCCATTCTGGACATATGATCACACAAACATTGCTTAAATGTTTTTTTTTTTTTTTGCATGGTCTCTACTGTGATAATGAGATGTTTTCCATATTTAGACAGGGCTGGATGCAGTCTTATTTGTCCTGTTGACAAACGTATGGTAGCTGTAGTGTTAGGTACCAAAGCACCCTGTGTTCCAGTAATGGATTCAGCCAGCATTAAAAGGAAACCGGTAACAAAATTCAGTCCATATTGTGTGAGTGAGACGCTGTTGGGCTTTTTTATGCTTGCCTACCTAAATTTGGCTTGAAAAATGCCTTATTTGTAGGATTATTCCCTTTTGGATTTTGTTGTAGGATTGGTATTTTTGTGTATGACCCAGGATTGTGTGTGTGTGTGGGACAAGCTGCTAAGTGGGAGGAGCCCTCTGTGGGTTTTATTCCTGTTTGTTTGTTGTTTGTTTACGTTTATATATATATATTAGCCATAACATTATGACTGCTGACCGGCGATGTAACGGTGAATAATAGCATTGGACCTGGATCTGCACCTGGAAGTGGGTGGGATCTGTTGGGCAGCAAGTGAACATTTTGTCCCTGAAGTTGATGTGTTGGAAGCAGGAAAAATTGGCAAGCATAAGAATTTGAGTGACTTTGAGAAGAGCCAAATTGTGATGGCTAGACGACTGGGTCAGAGCAACTCCAAAACTGCAGCTCTGGTGGGATGTGATCAGAAATCCAATCGAGCATCTGTGGAATGTACTGGAAAAGCAAGTCCAATCCAGAGAGGCCCCACCTTGCGATTTACAAGACAAGGGCTTAAAGGCTTGGTGCCAGATACCACAGCGTACCTTCAGAGGTTTAGTGGAGTCCTACCTCGACGAGTCAGGGCTGTTTTGGAGGCAAAAGGAAGACCTACTCAATATTAGGCAGGCGATCATAATGTTATGGATAATCTGTGTGTGTGTGTGTGTGTGTGTGCGCGCGCGTGTATGTGTGTGTGTGTGTGTGTGTGGGGGGGGTACCCAACTCGTTGTCATATCGGGCTGTGTGTTTCCCGTGGGGACACTTATGACGTGTGTACTTCCTAGGTAAGAGCAGTGGTTCAGCAGGCAGGAAGATTTTCACTTCATTCAGCGCGTTCCCTTCCTCCATAAAAACATGAATATAATTTCCTCTGCTGTGACTTTTGTTTGCTTTCCAGGGAGAAATTGTATGCTTGTTATAGCTGGTTCAATTCTGCACATGTGGCAGATGACTGAAATCTCATTACTTAGACTTACTAAAACCAGTTTGCAAATACTTCTGGCATTTCCTGTTTACGCTTATGAAATAAATACTCGAAATGGTTGAAGTAAATGTGAAAACTAAGATAAAATCCTTATATGAGATAAGAGCCATTGACCAATTGTCTAAAATGGAGAATATTTGTGTGGGGTAGTACCTGTATTTCTTAAAAATTATACATTTTAAAATTATTGCTGCAAGACATTTGAGAATTTTAGCCAGTTTTTTAAATAATTTTTTACCTTTTTTACCATTTTGTTACAGTGGGATGAGAAACATGGGGCTTTGAAATCTGAGGTTTCCTGGATTACTGTGTGCTGCCAATGGCTGTTTTAGACCAAACAATGCAAGTAAAGGCACCAATTAGAAAGTGAGTTAGCCCATGATTGACAGCTCCAGTCTGTCCTGCCCCTGAGGACCTCAAGGCTTTGTGGAGTTTGTGCTGTCCAGTGTGGGGCCTGAAATGTGTGGAGGACATGGCTGTCAACATGTGCCTGGTGCCATACCTTTTCTCAGGTTAGAGCAATTCCACAGCCAGCTAAGCCTCTCATTCTGCGTACACAGAGTAGAAGCACAGAGGATTTTAGGGACATGCAGCTGAGTACAAGCCCCATTCTACTGTACCTGGAAAAATTGCCATCAGGCAGTGCATTTTATTCTGATGTGTCAAAATCAAGCAGCAGCAAATTAACTGAAATCGTGCTTGAAAATGGAAATTTTAGGTCACCCCAAGGCTGAAAGAGCAAATATGCAAATTTTTAAAAGCAGAAGAAATATCTAATAAAGGTACATCATGTTGACATCAGCCTGCTTTGTGCTAAGGCTCATTCAGGCTCAGACAGTTTAATGATGAATGTTAAACCCTCACCATAACTTTTTTATTACTGATGCTGTACTTCCATAAATTTAATCTGCCCGTTGACTCTGTGGATTCCCATCTGTAATGATGAGAATAGCATTAAAACACAGTCATTATTTTTCATTCTAAGCACAGTACGGCTGCAGTTGTGAATAATGAAGACAGTAACCTGAATGCGATGGGCTCCATGAGGATTGTGTTTATTGAGATGATCAAGACTGACAACCACCACCGACCCACAGCTGTGCTATAATTGTTAGGAAGTGTAAGTATTTCTCTAATAACATCATGGAGAATTGCATCCTGAAAAAAGCAGTACAAAGGGGAATAACAATTGCAATTATACAATTAATTTTAAAAAGCTGTCTTGTAGCTTTTAGCTGCCAAAGGTGGCAGTGAGTCAGGCTTCACTGAAGGCAATGCAGATGGTGCCTTTGCTAAGTGATGCCTCTGGTTTAATTAGCTGTGGGTCTGTTTGGGTCCTGAGGGGTGACCTGGGCTCCAGCCACAGTGGATCTGTCTCTGTGAATGGAGCTGAAACACTGTCACCCTGCCAGCATTAAACTGGAAAGAGTGGAAACGGCACAGTGTGATACTGGAGGCTGGTGCCTCAACAGGCTGTGGGATTGCATCTGGCCCAGGTTCCCATGTGACTCTGCATGTATGTTTGAGAGTGGGTGTGTGTGTATGTGTGTATGTGTGAGCATGTGTGTATGTATGTGTGTGTACATGTGCGTGTGCGCACACACATGGATCGATGTCTTGCCTTATCTCTTTTACCACACTTATTCCTTGCACTTTCCAGAAAAGGCTAGATCAGTAAACTCTTACTAGAAGCTTAGTTGAAGACTGAATGAACTTGACAATAGACATTAGAAAAATAGACATTGTGCGGCCATGTGCTGAGGAGTGCCCCCCCCACCCCATGTCGTGTTCCATGAGAGCCCCAGAGGGATGGCTGTCACCCTTGCTGGGATCATTTCCAGTGTTCTCAGTATCATCTCATCATTTCTCAGGGCTACGTGCAGCCAGACAGCAGCTTGGCTCTTTGACAGGACGAGGACAGAGGTGTCACTTCAGCTTTTAACATCCCTGTCAACCTGTACATGTGCTGCAAATGTTCAGGCCACAACTGAGCTCTCAGCTGAGCAACACTGTGGCCTGACTGTTGTGTAAGATCTGTTGGTTTTTATTATAAATCCTGACACTGAAATATTAATTTAGCAATTTACAAAAATGTGGTCGGATGGCGCCCTGCCCTGGGTGCCCCCTGCCCTGTGCCCTATGAGTTCTGGGATGGGCTCCAGGCTTCCCCACGACCCTTAACAGGATGAAGCGGTATAGAAGAAGACTGACTGATTGACTTCATTTTGCAGTCTTCAAAAATTTTATTTTTTAAATATCCTATCCACTTCAAAGTTATGCTTAAGGGGAGGCAGCCATAGATGGAGCACTTAAAAACAAATAGGTTATACTTTTATACGTGCCTTAATCAAAAGATGCAGCATTTTCTGTCATCAATGCATAAAAATAATGTCTTTTTAACATTAGAGACTGGTTTTAGAAGCTGGTTTTGACATTTTCTCTGAACATTGCAGTTTTGCACCTCAGCTGTTTGAACAGCCACTAGTTTGGAGCTCCTGGATGCTCTTGTTTATGTATGTTTACTGTGGAGCTGCTGTATCTCCTGACATACAGCTTGTCATGTATTTGTCCAGCGTCTACACCCCGTCCCCCAGAAGAGCTGCAATGATTTTTACGTCCCAACCCCCACCCCAAAATGAATTCCATCATTCTTTTGTCTTTTATTGTCTGGCATGTACAACATGGAAGAACATCATGAGGGAATGAAAACCCATTATTCTCCTTTGTGCTGCTGCAATGCTGAGCAAATATAAAATGATCAAATCTGTACATTTGTGCTGTCATTGTATGTCTGAAAATGTGAAGAGAAACACTTTTGTACACATTTTGTCTAATGCAGGTCACATGACTGCAGCTGAAGGTTGAGGGGGTAGCAGAACAGGGCTGAGTTTACGTCCTGTGAAACGGTCTGCAGTTGTATTCTTCAGGGGGAAATAATTACTATGTAGTTAAATATAAGCAGAGTCAAGATTTCCAGTAGAAAACCATTTGGAGATAATGAGTGAGCATAATCATTTTTTTCTGCTGAAGCTGATATTTGACATCCTTGCCTCGGGTATGAGAGGTGAATGCACTCTGGCAGATCCTGCTCATGCAAATGCATCAGATGGTGAGCCAAGAGCGCTCTCTGGTGGACAAGCTGCACTGCTCTTAAACAACAGAGACTGCAATGGGATCACACCTGATGTGAGCTTTAAAGTACAGACATTCACCCTTTATTTTATACCTAAATCTCAGCTGAGCATTGAATTAACAGCACTAAAGCTGACAAAATGCTTCGCTCCTGTCTCATTGAATGTACTGTAAGTGAATTATTTACAGTTTTTTCACCGCTTACCTGATCGCACCTGGAAGCCTTTCATTAAAATGTAACGTCCCTTTCTTCCCCGGCTGCACACAGAAGAGAACAGATGTCACACGTCAACGGTAATTAGGCTCTGCTTTTGTGCCAGAGCGTGACGCCTTCTCATGAAAAAAACATGCCTGATCTGAGAAAAGGCCTGGCTCAGCGGCCGCTTTAGTCGAGGCCGTTTACTTGGTGTGCTCTGGGTAATTTTTCATAAGCAGGGTTTGTGTTGCAGTCGGGGCTCTGGCCGTGTAGCAGCTCCCACAGCCTGAATCCAGCTGTTTTGTCTCTTCTGCTTCTGTTCTTCTCTGGCTGTCAGGCTAAAGGCAGAATGAGCGCAAGACGAATGAAAGCTTTGCTTCATAATGACTAATGAAGAGTCTGGAACAGAACAAAGGAAATGACGGATTAGACACAGTTTGGATTCACATCTTTGGATCTAGGTAAAATTCACATAAACCCTGGCTAGGTAACCTGCTTTGCATACTATAAATTTAAATTGGCATGGGCTGCAATATCCTCTTCTTACTTTTGTATTGAACACTTGTCAGTTCTTGGGGATATGAAAGGTGTTCTGTAGAATGCGTGTATGTGAGGGGTCTTGCACATAGATGGTGATACAATGGTATCTCTTTTCTCTATTTTGTTTGTATTTTCCTCTCTTATGTGTATACACTGTGACAGTTAGGAACTCAAGCCAGGCGAGTTAACAAGCACCTCGGCGCTGGCGTCTAAATTTAAATGGCGCTATTTCAGTGAGTGCCTGCTGCTGTGCTCTGACAGGCCGAGGCAAGGGCCTCTCCTCTTCGGCTCCGCACTGGCTCCGTGCGGCGTTCTCATCGCCGGCTGTGCTGGCGAGGCGCGGGAGGAGGCGGTGCTCTGCATTGGGTGGGAGGGCCGTGGCGTGGGGATGGGGGGGGGTGGAAACTTCTCTCTCATACTCTTCTCTCTCCCTCCCCCCGCCCCCCTGTCTCTCTCCCTCTCTCTCTCTCTCTCTCTCTCTCTCTCTCTCTCTCTCTCTCTCTCTCTCTCATCCGTCGGGCTGTAGAGTGTGAGCGTGTGGAGAGATTGATGGCACTATGCTCAGCTTCCTGTTGACACGGCGAACGTCGGGTTCCGCGCACGGACGCCACCCAGGTCATAAAAGGCAGCACTGGGAGGGAGGACAAGCATAGCGCTGTGTGACGGAGTGACACAGAGGTCTCGCTGTGCCTCTGTCCGTCTCTTTCAGCTCTGGGCAGACTGATCGGGGGGTGGGGGGGGGGGCCGAGGACAAGCATCGGTGGGATCCAGCCATTGCCGTGCAGTTGACAGCATGAAGGTGAGCCCCCCGTTCCAGTACATCACCTACAAACACCCCTTTCCACTTTAGAGAAAGATCTATCACCCCTCCATCAGCAGGTCCTGCTGAGCTCTTCTCCCACCTATCATACTTCTTTTGGTTCTCGTCTGTTTTTTAATTTTTTAATTAGTGTAGTTTTCTGGCCTTGTTGTCTTCTGTTTAATTCCCACACTGTTGTCTGAATTTTACTGCCTAAACTTCTCATGTTTTCATTGTGGGTAAAGTACTCTCGTTCTTTTATTGTTCCACATGTGGACAGTGCTCTCCAGATGATGTTGGTGACATTATGGCTTGCTAAAATCTTGGACAGGTTGATAATAATGATATGCAATTGTAAATGTAGACAGACTTTTTTGGAAAAATTATTATAGTTTCTTGGTTTTTTGGATCATAAATATGGTTTCCAAAGGGCTCTGAGTTGCCTTTGTTTTTTTAAGAAGGGAAAGGGTAGAGTTTGGGATTGTTATTGTTTTTCTTCTTTTCGGGTTATGACTGTGGAAAGACGTGGGTGTAGCACGGAGCTGCTGTGTGACTTGCTCAGTGGGGCATGGAGGTGAGAAGGGCAGCTACCACTCTATGTGCCCAGTGCCGCTGTTGTGCCAAGACAAGGTGGTCAGGCTGACTTTGACCCTGCCACCCCACACCACTTCCTGTGGATGCGGGCTGCTCCCTGACCAACGTGTGTGTGTGTGTGTGTGTGTGTGTGTGTGTGTGTGTGTGTGTGTGTGTGTGTGCGCGCGCGCATGTGTGCATGTGTGATGGCTATGGGGACATTTGCTCTGCAAATATGTTTACCAGTTCTTTTACTGAGAGCCTTTCTTAGCTGAATTCCTGTTTGTGATTTGTGGGAAAAGAAGCAGCAGAGGTAACCATGGGCACAGTATTCTATCAGTGGAGAAGGTCAGGAACCTCTGCATGTATGGTTCTCAGGGAACAAGACTTACAAACTAGGGCATGAACTCTGCAGTCTTTTATACATTTAATATAATCATAACTGGTGATTTTTCAGCTCAGTTCACTTTATTTTTATATAGCATCTTTATATAGCACTTTACAGAACTGAATTAAAAGGAATTAACAGTAAATTTAAAAATGTAACTTAAAGCCAAGTGACAACACAGGAGAGGAACCAAAGACTTGTTTTTGAGAAAAAAAAGCCTCTTGGGGTCCAGGGTTCACTGACTATTCAACCCTTCGTATGGGCAGAGAAGAACTGCAACGGTTTAGTACATAATAGAAACACTGGCACTTCCTGCACATATTTAATGGATTTCCCATGATAAATCTTCCTGTACACTTGTTGTAATTCTGTGTAATAAACCATATTGAACACATAGACACTTTCAGCAGGACAGAAGCCTATGAGTTACACATACCAGGGGAACCCGGTGACAAGAGGACTGTCTCAGATGGTCACAGTGTCAGACTTGTCACAGTGTCAGACTTGTCACCTGAATGTCCGGATGGCTTCTTCATTTTAAATGAGTGTTCTGTCTATAGCGCTGTCAAGCCAGACCTTTATAGAGCTGCTATTCAGGCCTTACTGAAAAATTAGAAAGCAAAAGAGTTCTGCTATGAGTGACTTTCTTCTAAGCAATGCAACATAAAGATGAATGTATCTGCACATTTCTGTGCTTTAATTTGAATAATTAGGAACCATGGGCTGTATTGTACATTCCACATTTTTATAAAACAATACTGTAAACCCTCTCTGAACAGCATTAGAAAGAATATGAAATTGGTTCTCTTTAGTTTAGCAAGGAGATTTTTCATAACTTGCTTTATAAGGGCATCTCTGGGTCAGTTGTGATATTGTACTTTCTTCCTTTTGTTTGTTTTCCTTTGCTGATATGAAGATGAAGTGGCTTCCTGAAAATGAGCACTACACTAAATGGCCTGGGAAGGCAGGGACAGAATAAACTTGCCTCCTGGCCCCCTCGCACCTTACATCATGCTGGGGCCTTCGTTACTGCTCCAGCAGGCGCATGGTGTTTAGAGAAGTCGCAAAGATCGGTCTGTATCAAGGGCACACGGGTCACAGTTTGTCTTTGTCCATCGTTTGACACAATAATTTGGGTGGGGGGGGCTTTCTTGATCAAAACCCTTCCACTATATGCAATTGAGAGGCTAAAATCTCTCAATAGGGTCAGGGTTTTTTACATGGAGATTTAACGGTTCAGTAGATTTAAATCCTCATGTCAATGTGAATTACAAATCTCTCGGTCTGAGAAGTCAACCAGAAAGTTTTTCTAAGATTCTTTTTTGTTACTGTTAATTCGTAACATATGGGTGAGAAAGGGGAAATATGATGCATTTGCTGGCATTTGTAAACATAGAGCTTTCTGGGTAGTGTGCTGTTGTACCGCTTCACCCTGTTTAAAACCCAAAGATTTGTCTACTGTTTGTAACACCATAACAGTACATTGGCCCAGCAGATACTTCATACATCAGGTACAAAATCGACATGGTCTCCTTTTGCATTGGTTTCTTCTGTGTTCTCAAATTTCCATCCAAGACACATAGTTTACTTATAGGTTGCCTCAAATGTGGGAATGTATATTTGTGTATGTGCGTGCGCGTGCGTGTGTGTGTGTGTGTGTGAGAGAGAGAGAGAGAGAGAGAGAGAGAGAGAGAGAGAGAGAGAGAGATACCTATAATAAGCCAGTACACCATCTAGAGCATACCTTAGTATATGACCTGTGTTATCTGGGATAGGCTTCAGCATCCTTGAAAACCTGTCCAACGAAAAATATTAGAAAACAAAAGGGAAATAATAAAACTGAGCTACATGTATACTGTATATGGTTATTGTGCAATCCAGCCACCAGCTCTAAGGGCTGCGTTCCCAGAACAGCCTTTGTTAATGAAAGTTAGCCTGCTTTGGGCTTTTACTGAAAACTGCTTTTGGTATAAGTACATAAAGCATGAAGACATACTGAAAGGGGTATGAAAAGCCATCCTATATCCTTATCTTTGTGATGTTGCAAATCAGTTCCACAAGATCAAATACATCTTTGGCTGTATTCCTGAAGGCAGTCTGTGAAACTGAATTGCTTTGATGTAGCTTAATCGATGCAAGTGCAAAGGTGCCTCGGAGGTATGTAGGTATACCAGCTTTCAGCTGGTGTCCTTGTATTTTTGGGCTGGTTGTTTGACGGCCTGTGGATTAAATGAGCCCACGCTCTCCAACACGAAAGACTGTAGTCACCAGTACCGAATAGCTGCGTCTCTGCTCCGGACAGAGACACACTGTTTTGAAACCATTTCTGGGGGCAAATGTACAATTGTGCAAGCTCAGAGCAGTGGTGCTTTTAAAAAAAAAGGAAAAAATATCTAATAGACCTTACTGTGCTACTGCAAGTAGTGCGTACTGTAGCCCACACGCTTTTCCTGACAGGACTTAAACAGACGCTTGTAATTTCTGGCAGAGTGTGCTTGGTAGTTTAGTGCAATCAAGCTCCATGTTTCAGCATTTCTCTGTCACTGAGAAGTATAATATGTGTGTACTGTATGTGTACTGTGTGCGCATGTATGTGCGTGTGTTTTTGAAGGTGTATGATATGAATCGAACGCATCACTCTGTCAGTATGTGTGTATGTGTGTGTGACAGTGTGTATGTCCGTCCGAGTGCCGACTCTGCTCATGATATTGAAATGCTGAGTTAGGTAGGATCTCCCCCAATGCGGCTAGCACCCAGGATGGGATGGTGGCGGAGTTCCGCCCCTTGCCGGATCCTTGGGGACGGTCTTTGCACTGCAGGGCTGGCAGCGACCAGCTGGAAGAAACCTAGTGCTTCAGAAAACACGCAGAAAGAACTAAGGAAGAACTGCGGGCGTAAGCCAAAAATACACATGTAGCTGAGCTCCTTATTACTTCTTTATTTGTTTAATTATCAAAAATGCTTTTACATGTGTTACCATCAGTACGATGCAGATGGTTTCTGCCTGCTCTTAAAGTCTGGCATGCGTGGACTGGCATACATAAAGCACACTCAGAGGGCTTTGGGCCGCATCAGGGGCGACCCCTGACAGCCCAGAGCAATGGCCTTCCTGTCAGTGGAGCGGTATGCCCGCTTCCCACACATGACCTCTTTCTCTGTGACTGGGATGCTCCTAACTGCTGCCCGAGGGGCCTCTCAGATCCCCAGACCCTCAGGACCTGCTGGAGCCAGGACTCCTAGATCTGCCTAATGGAGGTTTAATTGACTTATCGATTAGGAGGATCCAGGGGCAACAATCGATGGTGTTTGCAGAGAAGCAGGAGGTTTCTGCTTTTTACTTCTAATCCTTAGCATCTGCTGTCTCTGTTCATGTGTGTCTCTTTCCACTATTTCCCCCTCTTTTTGTGTTCTTTTTTCTCTCTTTACCTCTCATTATCCCTGTCTATGTTTCTCCTACTCTCAGTTTAGGTCAGAATGCAAGAAATGTGGGAATAAGAGGATTTACAGTTTGAGCCCACAGTACCAACATTGAAGATTGTCCTTATTTATTTTTGTCTATAATTATTTTACCTAATCTGGCGGTGCACAGCCCATGTCAGTCGTTTCCTACTTCAGACATGGTGTGTCATGCTTGGGTGACCCCTGTTGGAAATTAAATGCCACTATAGCAGTCCGTTCTATCTCTACTTTTTTTTGTCTCTTTTTTGTACAAATTGGACTTGCTTGCTTGAATTCAGATCCTTCCCAGAATTTAAAATAATGTGACAGCTAGGGTTTTTTTCTCTCTCTAAACATACAGTGATGGAAATGGACCTGGCAGCGCTCAAATGTTGAAAGTTAAATTAATGAGAAACGTTTGGGTTCAGAAGAACTCTGTCCCTGGCTTTCTCGTGTTTCCCATCTGATGTCAACACCGGTGGCTGCTCCAAGGCTGGTTTGGCATGAGCCGCCTCTACAGCAGCCTTGAAGCCCTGACCTTTCTTCTGTGATGGCAGTAATTGGAAATGTTATTTTTTAAAAACCACTCTCTCAGCGATTGTCTAACATCCAGCATCCCTCAGACCTTGACATACAGGCAGTTTAATCACAATTATGTTTGCTTGGTTTCTGTATGGAGAGCACACTCATTTCTTTGGACCAAGTGTGGGTGTTCCATGTTCATTTTGTCAGCAAAAACTAGTGTCTGCTCTGACTACCAGTCAGTAAGAGAGTGCTGTCCTGAAAGGACGTCTCTGATATCATTACAGGAAGTGCCCTGAATGATTACCACATACAGTAATAAGCTTATAGTATAGTGCAGGACTACACTAGGTTAACCAGGGCAGAGTGAATGGTGGGACCATCCAATCTGAGGCTGCTGTCTGTTACACCCCCACACTCCACGCTGTGGTCTGGGTTGCTTCGTTTCTCCACATGATGGTTGAACATGGGGAGACGGCGCCTGACTCTTTAGAATGTCCCTTGGGACAGACGTAATTAACAATTTATGCCCTGATTGGATTGTGTTATCCAGCACCACTTTCTCCTTACTGACATTTTGCTCAGAGCCTTGGTGTGAGCAGTTTGGCTAACTCAGACAGAGGTAATACCGAGCTCCACGTTATGGAGAAAGAATAAACATGGCACCGAGGGACAAGCTTTGCCTTTTGGTACCGAGGCGTTTCTTCAGCGCCGCGTGCTCGTGTACCTGTGAAAATCTTCACTCATTATGCCGCCCCAGGCACCATCTGAACCATATTACTGAACTCAAATGGATCTGATAAACCATGTTTGTAACGCTCCATCATTACGCCTTCAGATCCACCGTATCATACGTTCAACTCAGGCTCATTTATCAATGCTAGACCCTTTGTGCCGGCCTGACAGCAGTCGTGGATTTTTTTTTTTTGGGCTGGATACAATAAGCATAACGTGACTGTGCCTGTGTTCTGAAAGCCTATTTCTGAACACAGCCTGGTGCTTCTCATTTGAGGTGCAGTTGCATACAGTGTAATGGAGAATGATGGATAGTTGTGACTGCAGGTAGGACATGCTGGAATAGTTCAGGTGGAATGAACTTAAGAGAAAACAGTTCTGAGTGAATGCTAATGACCAGGCATCTATCGTCTTCTACGTTTTGTCAGAAGGCTTCCATATATCCTTCTTCTTTCATAGAGTCCTAAATCAGTCCCATTAGCCAGTGTCCTCTTTCTGTTTTCCAGCTGTGGGTCTCACTGTTGTCTGATTTTGCATTCTTACGTCTGCAGTGCCAGAGTTTTTCGGCCCTTTTGCTTTAGTTGATTGGTTGAATCATTGCACATGTACCTCCTTGGTGACGACATGACTGGGGACATTTACCGTCTACACGTGAACTTTGATGACTGAACTGTGGATGCCCACAGTTACACACAGAATGGTCTGGGCTATTCTTTCTTTTTTATACATTCTTACCAGATAGCTTCCTTCCTGAACAACCCCATGGCTTTGATAATTATGGCAGTTAAGCAGTGAGTTTACTTAGACTTGTAGTAGAACGTATGTGAAGCCACCATGTTAAACAGTGAGCTCCTGTTTCTCAGTGTTCGCTTCTTTCCCTGAAGCTGGCAGCTGCTGGCACCTTGCAATAGGGCATGAAAGCAGCAGGGGCAGAGATAGCTGAACAGCAAGGTCCCCCAACACAACGACATCAATCACTTCTCACTGGATACCAGTTTTTAAACATCTTTTTAAGAGAAGTATGGATGCTACAGTATGTTAATGCAGAGCTTAGTTTACACTCAGCCTCACTCCCCGTGCTTTATTGTTAATGAATTGCAGCACCAGACCGTTGAGTTCAGCTCCCTGAGGCAGTAGGTCCTTCTCTTGGACTTATGAGCTGGCACCTCACGACAGCTCCCCTAAGTGCTTTCCACAGCCGGCCCATTTAAAGCAGCAGAACTTAAGGGAAAAATGATTCGTTACAAGGCGGCCGGTAATAAATCGGGTCACTTTTGTGGATGGAAGCGTGGGGTGTGTGGAAAACATTCACCCCTCGGCATCTCGCTGTCCTGTGCAGGCCGCCGGCCAGCTTGGAGACGCTCGGCACTTTGCAGATCAAAGTGGGGGAAGCTGGCTGGTCTCAGGACGCATGGCCCTGACATCCTGTCATCTGCTGAACTTAAGCAGAGCATACGCTCTGTGCTCTGCGTGTGTGTGTGTGTGTGTGTGTGTCTGGCTCATGCTGACAGGATGGGGTCTGGGTGGGATCGGGACTCCTCGGTCGTGACCGGTACGCTGACAGCACTATGGGGAATGGCTGGTCCTCAGAAATTGTGTTCCTCATGCTCCAGTCTCTTCTGGATCTTTTCCCCACTGACATTTTGATAAATATCAGCATGTGTAATTGTTTCTGTATTAGTCTGAGATGTATATCCTTTTCATCAGTTCATTGCTTTCTTATTGTCACACAGCTGCCATGTATTGACTTGAGTGTTCAGAGGGGGGGGGGGTTGTGTAATGGCTGTGTGTCACTATTGCAATTGGAAAGTGTAAGCAGACAGGGAGTCTGGAGACAAGCAGCCTGGTTCCCTCAGGGTGAAGAACTGCCCAATGCCACCTTCACCCCTATGTTCTAAAACGGCCGTGTCCATTCTCAAAAGGGAACATAGTAAGGAAGAGCACTCTGCTGCTTACCATATTTACAATGTGTAGGGGAACATCCGGTAAGTGTGTGTCTGTAATTGGTACAGCCCCCCTGCTCTCTCTGTGTGAGAAGGGTTTCAGTATTTACAAAGGCAATGTCCAGTTCATCTGTCGTGATAGTTAGCTTCGCCCACCTCCTACACACCCCGGGCAGAGGGAGTGCTATATTTACAGAGGTGCGAATGTCCCGTTCAAACCCATCCAACTCACTCCAGGCAAGGGGAGTGCCATATTTACAAAGAGGTGAGTGTCCGGTTCACACGTAGTGGTAATTAACGTTGACCCCTTTGAGGTCGCCCAGGGACAGTGCACACACTGTTTGGTTTTTAATTTTCACCTGCCCCAGGCAGTTTTTTACACAGTTTTCTGCACGTTTCCTTCCAACACAAATATGCTGTGAATTTGCAAGCTAAGGGAAAAAATCCTCTTTGTTATTCAGCAGAGAACAGAATATTGCTGTATAGCAGAGGAGTAACAAACCTGCAGTTTGTTCAGCCAGGTGGGATCGGGATAATCAGGTAGACTGAGCCATTAAGACCAGCTGCCATTAACATTTGACTCCAACACAAACCAGATGCTCTGATACACACGAGTATTGGCTCTAAGACCTAGATTTCATGTGCAGTGTGTACTGATATCCTGCACTAAGAACAGATTCTTTTGGTGTAAAACCAAACACTTACATTCTCAGTGTAAAATAAAATGTTGTACTGAAGGAATTACTGTTCAGTTCTTTGTTCAATGGCAAAACTGAATGACATGTTGAGAATTCTGGAAAAGACCAGTTACTAAAGTATGAAACTACAGCTGTTCTGCTCTGAGTTTAATAGCTTACAGAGCTGGTTGCGAGTTAAAATAGTAGAAGAAATTATAACAGAGGCTTGTTTTAATAATTCTTTAGTTGTTTTCTTTAAGCAGTATTGTTTGCTTGGGTATTGCATTTCTTTTTATACTGTTTTTCCCACTACAAAGGGAAAAGGACCGCTTTCTGCCAAGTGCAGACCTATTTTGGTATCACTTAAAGGGCCACATTTGAGAAACATGATCTTGTGTATTTTTGTTCAGAAAATAGATATGAAATTGATTAATGTCATTAATAAATCTCTAAACTACCTCATCTTATTATTGCTATCAGTGTCATTTCCAGGATAATTGTAGTCTTTTATGATAAAAATACGAAAATAGGCATACATACACCATATTTGTACTTTAAATGTTATTTATAATGATAGTCTGAAAAATACTTAAAAGGGCATACTCAAAAACAGCTGTCAAAGTGTTTTTTTTTCTGTTTTCTGTAAACAAGTGCCATTTTGTGTTCGTGATTTATGTAGAGTTTTACCATTTTTAAAGATGCTGAATGTATAGTTTGGGTAATTGATTTTTCATTGTTTGATTTTTTTTTTTTCTGCTGGCAGCATGGTGGCGTGGTGGTTAGCACCATCACCTCGCACCGCTGGGCCCAGGGCTTGATTTCCCCTTCGGGTCTGTGTGTGTGGAGTTTCCACGTTCTCCCAGTGCTTGGCGGGTTTTCCCCAGGTTCTCTAGTTTCCTTCCACAGCCCAAAGACATGCAGGTTAGGTTGATTGGTGTCTTCAAATTGCCCTTAGTGTGTGAGTGTGCGTGCGCCCTGTGGTGGGTTGGCGCCCTGCCCAGGGTACCCCCTGCCCTGCGCTCTGTGCCTCCTGGGATGGGCGCCAGGCTTCCTGTGACCCTGAATTGGATAAGCGGTATGGATGGATGATTTTTTTTGCCTGTGAAATTTTTTAGCCTGTCAGCAAAGTAAATTTAGAGCACTGATTTTGTGGAAATGTTGCATGTGCCACAGTATACATAACAAGGCATGTTGAATATTACTGTATGTTCAGGTTTTCTTATTAATTATGATCACAAGTGGTCACATGGTACAGTGTTGCTTCCCAGCAAAGGTTTGATCAGTGGAATTCACAGCTAATCACAGTATTATCATAGTTTTAATGTGTATTTGTGTTGAGTCATCAGTGGAAAGCGTGTCAGCCAGGCAAACACACGGTCAACAACCAAGCAGTAAGTGCAGCAGCAGCAACGATGCTTGTCAAAATGCTTTATTCTGCTACGCACAAACAGCAAAACCCTTCTGAATTGTATAAATAATATAGTCATCAGTAGTTCCAAATGCCAGATTTTGCTCCAAGTCAAGAATCAATGTTACATTAAAATAAAAAAGCAGTTTTAAAAAAGTGCTGTTTTTTTATATCAGGACTGTAGTTGAGGAGGTCAGAAGGAGCTCGACCAGGTCCTGTAGCCCAGACTAGCTTTATGTGGATGAGCCGAGAGGCCCAAAAAGACCCATTATTGTTCCCCCCCCCCCCCTCATTTTGTTGTCCATTCTGTTTTCCAGACTTATCTGGCTATGTGACCCCCCAAACAAGAGGCAGGCAGACTTCATGGAGACTGAGTTTTATGGGAACTGCAACCATAGTGGTGCTGACGCAAGTTACGGGGTGTTCCTTTTCTCAGCTGACACTGTTAATAACAATAATGCTGTTCACCACCTGAGTACATGACCCTATTATTTTTCAATTTAGTCATGTTTTTCATTGGGAATTTTAGAAGATGCTGTGGTGGATGGAGCTCTGGGAGAACTCTGGCACCACCACTCCCTGAGTGCTCAGTCCTCTGTTTATAACTGCAAGAATACCTTCAGCTTAGCATGCAGCTCTCTGTTAGAGCCAGGACACGAGCTGTGAGCTTCCAGTGGGCCGCGAGGATGAAGCGTAGCATTAGTGCAGCTTCAGGCTGGTGAAACAGCAGAGGGTGGATCATCTGTGTGACATTAGAGCAAGTGTGTCAGTTAGATGAACAGGAATCTAAGCAGACGGGAGAAGGACAGATTCATTATCACGATTCAGAAAGCTGCAGATGAGGCTGTGGACAAGGCTTCAAGACTTCACTGTAGTTTGAAATTAGTCCAGCTGCTTCCATAGGGTCCAGAGGCCAACATTATGATGTAAATACTATGGAGAGTTTCCAAGCTAAGAGCTGCTGCCCTCTACAGAACAGGTGGACTCCTTACAGGTACTTGAATTCAGTTAGCTTTTAAAGCTCACTTTTCTTACCATTGCTCAGCTGGTTAGGTTCCCAGTTTGGCTGCTAAATGGTGCTGCATCATCACTGGACACATCATTTATGCTAATTAAAATATCACAAAACATTTTCACTTGTCATCCAGTTATCCAGTTGTAAAACGATTGGTACTTGTTTGTTATTAGGCTACATTGACATGAGAAAACTGAGAAGTCTTGATTTAGCTGGCAAATGTTTTAAACTGCAGTAGATTTCAGCAGCAAATCTGAAGTTGTGGGTCATGATTTTCTCCCCCTCTGATGACAACTGACTCTCAGCAGCTACAAAGAGAATACGCAATCAAAATGCATTATTTATTATCTAGGCAATCCTGCTGTGTTTGACTAGTAGGCTGCTGGCCATTTTCAGGAAACCTGTATGCCGGTATAGATGTTGCTAAAATGGCCTGTACTTCTTACAGGTCTTGGTGATCGTGGACCACCGGGAAAATAATGTATGTGATATTTCTGAAATGTTTAATGAGCATCCTGGTGGCATAATAAGTAGAATGTCAGGCTGGGATGCAGAAGTCTCCTCATTTGTTTCCTAGCCCAGTCATGTGTGTCCTTGAGCAACACTCTCAAATGCTAGCTCCCTGGGCACCACATGCGGCTGGCTGCCTGCTGTTCCCCTCAGGGAATGGGTTAAATGCAGAGATGTAATGTCCCTCTGGGATTAATAAAGTACTTAATGTTAGCATGCTCCGGGCTTCCCTGTGACCCTCACCAGGAATAAGCGGTTAAGATAATGGATGGATGGATGGATGTTAGCATGTAGCCACACAGCAGTGAAATCTTCACACTGGGTTTGCACGTTCCCAGCCTCAATGTTTCCTTCATGTTCTCCTTATGCTGGGGTTGCATGTTCCCACCTCTAGCATCTCCTTCATGTTCTCCTATGATGAGCACATGTCACTGATTCGTTGGGGCTTCTGAGACTGCAATTAGGAATTTTTAATTGGGACATATTCACATATTTATTATTTTCAATTGCAAATGGAAATAAATAAGCTTACAATAGGATGATAATTATGAATGAAATATGCATGTGTAAAGATTAGACCAGTAACAAATACTGAAATACTTGGGCACAGTAACATACTGTTGTTCTTTCACCCACTTTCTTTTGGCTTATCAAGCTGAGGGTCCAGTGGAAAGTTATAGTATAAATAAAGTTATGTGCCTTACTGTAAAACAGACTCCAAGGTAATTGTTGTATTGAGCCATTTCATCTTGGTAACATTTCCCAGTATTGGTAGATGTAAAAAAACTGTATTATGGATCTGAAGTCATGGAAAAGTTACATCTTCAAGGATGTTGGATGTCAGTTTGAGTGCTGCACTCCCTGTATATCTGAGGATGGAGTGTGAGCAGATGTTTGCATCTAGAAGAGTAAGTTTTTAACAAATTCTTCTGATGATTGATGACGACCAGCCCAAATGAGTTTCACTGCTGCTGGTGGTTGTGTGGGTTTGTCATGTCCATTTATCGGAGTCCACCCTGGTTCTCCTGTGTTGGGCTGACCTTCTCCTCCGATCGCCATCTTTGAATCAACTGACAGACCTGCTCTGTGTTTGCTTGGTGGTCTAAATTTAAGCAATAACTTAACCTTTAAGCAACAAAACAAGATCTTTGCACTCCTGCCTGGAATGTGGTTTTGATGACAGTGGAAGCTGTTAAGATTGGTGCAGTTTTAGAGGTGAAGTATGCTTTGCTGGCACCCCCCACTACCATTACATCCTGGCACCCCCCACTACCATTACATCCAGGCCCACCCCCATGGTCAGTGTGGGCCACTTCGCACTGCTGCTAAAGCTCTACATTCATCTGTGTGGAAACTGCTTTAGCCACACACACAATGTTCTAGTCCTTTCTGGGGTCACAGTGTGTGAAAGAAAGTGCCTATAAGTACACCCGTTGTCAGTACACCTACAGTCTATAATCCCTCCTGCCTAGAAAGTCATTATAAACCACCACTGCCTGCTGTTTAAAAAAATTAACTCCTGCTCCAGATGTTCAGGAAGAGCTATTCAGAATGTGCCATAAGAAAATGTATGTAGATTAGCTATAGCTTCTGTAGGGCTATTTGTGCCCCGTTATTATTGTTTGTTCTCTGACTTTTAATACAATGCTGATTAAACTCATTATGCTAATGGTTTGCGTAAAATTTCCTTCCTACCATTGTATATTTATCACCTTGAAGTCATAGATGGTTTTTCTCAACAATAGTTCAAGATAGCTAAGCCCCATGATGAACCCTGGAGGAAGGGGAGTCAGACTGGCACTAGAAGCAAATGACTGAGGTTTTGGGAAGCTCAGTGTGAGGCCCCTAAGTGTAAACCCCCTTCCCATTTCCTTTAGCTGACATTTCTGTTCCATCCTCTTGTTATTGAGGAGGCAGTCAGTTGTGACTAATTGGGGTGACACAGCAGGCTTGTGTGTGTTAAGTGCCGTCACTGCAGGTCCTTTACCCAAGCACAAAGGAAACAGTTTTACCTCAGCCCATCAACTTTGAAGGAAGTCCTATTAAAACTGTTTGGTCTTCATTTCTGCATCATAAAATCACCGCGGAACTCTTCAGAACGGAGCTTGTTCTGAAGTGAAAGTCACAAGAGTGCGTGTCTGCCTCTTCACAAAGATGAGGTCACGTTTGTTAACTGAAATGAATCGTTTCTTTTTGGCGTTTTTCATATCCCCTTAGTGACACTACAGCAAAAAGAAAAACATTACTGAATAAATGGGACTGATTAAAATCCTCCATTTGTCTGCCTTTTCACAGCCTAATAAGGTGGGTTTTTAATGATTCTTGGAAAACAGATACATGGACAGATGATCATCAGAGATTTTCAGGAGGATACATTTCTGTTGGTTATTTTGTGTAGTCAGAGTTAAGTTCAAAATGTTTTTTGTATTTCCGGAGAATTCTCTTTGGACACAGTTTCCATTTTATGCTTGCGCTGTTCCACACTGTCTTAAGGCCTCTCTACTTTGGACTGTCCACCACTGGTTATTCTTCAAAAACCTGTGCAGATGTTCAGCTAAAAGATCTGAAAATGTTTGGAACTTGAAAGAGTGAAAGGCGAACATCCAACTGACGTTTAAATGTAACGTTCAGGGCTAATGAGCAAAGAGCCCCATGTTCTTGCAGACTAATTAGAGACGCTGTTGTGTTTTTAGGCAGGCAGAATATTTCTTGTGTCACCAACACAGTCTGCTGTTCTCTCCAGACACACTAAAGGAATTTGCATTTTTAAATCATCATAAAACTACAGCACAAACTGTATATGGGTGTAAAATATGCAGAACATTGAACATACGTGGTCTACTCAATTGGACATACTAATTTACAAATTTGGGTAAATTATTCAGAACATTTCACTTTATTATCCTCTCTCTTTATTTCAGCTTCCAGTTAATGACAGCCATGGTTCTGGGATGCTAGTAAGATTTCATTGAGCCTTGCCAAGATGCGAAAAACATATTTGTTAATCTCAGCAAAAACTTGGCACAGAGGATTAACCTTCTGACAGTTAATCTTCTGTCCCTTCTTCTCAACATATGTTAGGCTTCTCCAGGTGACTGTTAATCTGTCACTTTCACTAGTTAAAGTTTTATACGTAGATGATAATACCAATTTCACTGAAATGAAGGTGGAATTTACTGGGTAAGCAACATAGCAAATGGTTGTCATTTGAATCCAATCTGAAGTGAAGATGATGATGATGATGATGAAGATGATGATATTGTACAGCAATCATTTGGTGTTCACATTCACATTGTATCGGCTACAAACTGGGTTTAAAACTTCGACATTTCCATGAAGAAAGTCATCCCTTTAGCCACTTTCAATCCAGCCGGGGCGTATACAAAAAATGTTGTGATCTCATGAAACAAGCTGTTAACTGACTGTAGTTTCCTCAGAAGTCTTCTGCTTGGCTTGGTGAAAGTCTTTAAGTGCTGTACCTCACTATGTGGGCATCAGTGGATATGTACATTTGATGAAGAAATGCCATCCCCTCCACGACCCCAAATATCCCCAAAGCCTGGAGCACTTCTGCTATCCCCTAGTGCTTCAGCTAAAATAACAGACTCATGCTGTTTGTCTGTTTCTTTTCGACACTGTTCCTGCAGTCACAGCAGAAATGCATCGTGGTCTTTGCGCTGGTGTGCTGCTTTGCTGTCCTGGTGGCCCTCATATTCTCTGCTGTGGACATCTGGGGGGACGACGAGGACGGCATCACTGAGGACAATTGCAGCCGCAACTGTCGGTGAGGGACTCCTGTTCTTATGAAAGATGCTTCACAACAAGCTTCTTATGAGGATTGTGGTGAAATTTCTCTACACCTCGAAGCAGGGTGCAAAATAACTGCAGCTGTTTATAGTTTCCTGAAAAACAAAAATGAATTGCAGGCATATACATCTCTCACAGATGCACACACACACACACACACACACACACACACAGACACACACACACACATACACATGTACTCATAAACACACTGTATATTCAGAATAATGTAGATACAGTATATTTTGTTTTACTAAATGTATGTACGTTAATGAAAGCTGCAGCCTCCAGGAGGCCATGAATGCCAGCTCCCCAGGCCACATTCAGCCTGCTTGTTATTAGCTTCGAGCTCTGTACCCTGATGCGGTGTCCTTTAATAGTGGAGGGAACTCTGTCATTCAAGGGACTTTGTAATCAGAAAGCTCAGCATGGCCTCTGTGTTGTGTGCTCTGCTCCCTTGTGACAGGTTCACAAGCCTTCCACCTACAGTCTTGCAACAAATACCAGATGCTTCATTCTTGTCTTTTAAAGTTGGAATCGATTCCTGAGCGCAGTGAGAAGCCTAAGCAGTGCTCTCTGTGGATGGGTTTGGTTTGGTGTGCTTCATCTGTGCTTCATCTGTGCTTCATCTGTGCTCCTGGCGTCCTGTCATCTGTTTGTGTTTGTTGTCAGCCTGGCGCACCGTATGTTTCTGTTTCAGCAATTTAGTGCATATCAGGATGCTTCAGTATGGTCACGCTGAGGCAGATTCTTTACTTTATACTATAAATTAGAAGTACATTGGTTTGCTTGTGGGACTGAAGAAAATGCCGAAACAGCACTGTGTTGGTTTGTAGCAGTACTGGGAAGGAACTTCACATCTGGTGTTTTTGCAAAGGACTGTAAAATGTAAATGCAAAGAATTTACACTTCTGAATCATTTAGGGGTGAAGAAGTAGCTACAGCCTCATAACTAACAAAATGTTAATAGATAACTAATTAATGGAAAATGAATATCCTAGAGGGGGCTGGAAAGAGCAGTTAAAATTGCTAGCTAGATTTTCACACATTAATCTGAGTCAGAGTCAGATGTGACTGTCAGTAGTTCTACTGATTAGACTTCTGTTTGGGCTTTGAATTTATAGCACAGCAATCTCATTATGCGTATTGTTTCACTTCCAGTCCCACTGCACTTCAGATCATCTTCTCTCCAGGTACATACAGTTTAGTACAGATGAAGATCATCTTTTTGGTTGTAGATTTGGAGTGGTTGTGTATTAAACTGTGTAACTTGGACCCAGAACTTTTTTTTTTCCTGTCATGTCATATTCCTTCCTCTCACATGTTTAACAGTCAGGGATGTCACAGAGCAGCGGTCCCAGCAGACAAACACAACCTGACTTGTTTCATCATTGTCCTGACATTATAGCTTTTTAATTGCAGTTTTTACCCGTTTTCTTTGCCCGGACACGAGTCGCTCTCCTGTTAATTTCAGTTTTGGTCTTGGGTTTTTTGTCTTGGGTTTTTGTTAAAGTTCATTGTGTTATGCAAATTTTTTATGTTGTTATTTTTCCTTGGTGCACTTATTGCTGCATTTATTCTGGAGATTGTGTCTGTTTTGTCTTGCTTTTTTTGTTGTGTTTTCTGGTTTCAGTAAACTGACGTCTTCCTCGTTATCCACACATAGTCCAGCGTATTCACTTACTAAATGTTGGTGTCCCTATGCTGATCAAAAAGCCCCATGTACTGTAATTCATTCATTCATTCATTTTCCAAACCACTTTTCTAGTGTGGGGTTTTAGTGAGCCTAGAGCCTATCCCAGGGAGCTTAGGGCACAAGGCAGGGGACACCCTGGACAGGGTGCCAACTTACTGCAGTGTACTGTAATCATTATTAGTATTACACCACACTTGATACTGATTGCACATGGTACTGAATTCTTCATTCATGTTAAAATCAGTGTCCTTCCTGTTCTGCTCTCTCATGAAGGCTGCTCTACACTCCTGTCTTTGCCTCTCTGTGGTTCCTGTCTACTGAAATTACATTGATTTATTTTGTCATGTACTTAATGTAATTGAATATGAATTCCAATGCATAAGTTACCTTAAATATATAAATTAATTTCAAGTTTGATCAGACAGGCCTGTTTAGAGTTTTTTTTTTACTTTTTTAATGAGCTGAAATACACGATGTTGCTTATCCTCTGGTTATTTTTAACTGGTTCATTTATTATCACTGTAAGTCTTGACAAACAGCAGTCATAACATTGTGTTAGAATGCTTGTTAACCAAAGTCCCTGCTGCAAGACATGCCTTGAAATAACTTATCCCAATGGATCTTGTTCTTACATCATCATTTGGGGTTACTCGTGGAGCTCTTGATGAAACAGCATGGTTGGGATCTATTCTGGGCTGCTTTTTTCAGCGCACATCTCCACTTTAGGACTCGCAGAAGGTGGAATAGCTAGAACGTGCGGAAGCATGAGATTTCGCCTGTTTTGAAGTCCCCAGGGAGGCAGTCCTCCACATTCCAACTCTTTGCTTGTAGTATGAAGACAAATGAGTCCTGGCCCCTTGAATGTAAATGTAAACCTCTGGGGGATGATGTGAGATATTTTCCAACTAGTTTTCATATGTAGCCCAGCTATTGGATGGTTTATAAATACAGGACTTGGTTTTGCTATTTAGAGCTTCTGTGAACATTCTGTACAAAATCTCTGATTTTGTCACTTGACAGAAAGACCTAGGTTTGTTTGGGTTGGTTTTTAAAGAAGACAAACTCTGTTTGAAAAATTTCCCTGCTTCATTATTCTAATTTTGAGAGGTTTGCTTCAGCGTCCAATGAAGAACATTGATTACAAAAAACACAGTTAACCTTTTGAAGTAATTCCAGGAGTTTTTCCTCCGTGTCTTTTGGTAAACTCTCCAGCTGTCTGTCCTTGAATCAGATTTGTCTAAATTCTGTTGTCCTGTGAAACTTCACCCCGGGAGTCTTTTGTCCCTTTTTACATCTTTGGCCCTAAATCTTGCTGTTATTGTGTAACAATACAGAAAGATCGATATGACTAAATATAGATTGCATGGATCCCTTGGCTGGTAAAGCTTCAAATGTATTGCCTTTTTGTGGACATGCAAACAAGTTAAGCATAGATTTACAGGAGCCAGCAAAGGCAGTCTGCCTGCGTTTGTACTCAGTTCATACTGATAACATCCCAGGTATGGGTACCAGTCAACCCACTGAAGTTTTCTGGAAATGCGAGCACCAACCACCGGGTTTCTGTGTCATGGTGAGGTCATGGCAATAGGATTAGTCATGCCAGAATATTTCTGTACATTATTAATGCCTGTCTTCAAATCACCTCTTCCATATAATCAGATATTGAGCAGGGTGCATATTAGCTGAGTGCTTTGTAATGGAGCTCAGAGGTTTGTGTTCAGAGAAAGTAGGGTTCCCCTCCGTTCTTCCAACCCTGCATGCTTCCAGCAAGGAAGGCCTGGATTCAGTAATGGTCATGAACGCAACCACAGTTAAGGACGTGCTTTGGCACCATAAATTTGTGAGCGTGTGAGGCGAAACAAGATTAAAATTAATTTCAAATGACATAATCGAATGCAGCTGTTGTGATGAAGTACATGTGTGGGGCTAGTGCTTAGCTCCCTCTGATAGAGCTGACCATGTGGAGCTCTCACTGATCAGTAAAGCTACAGTTGTGAGGCAGCCATGAAGAGTTATGGCTCAGCACTGGCCATATTTGTAAGTGCCTTGCTGCAGCTCCACACGCTGACTGTTTTAGTGCAGTGGTTGTGCTGTGCTGATAGCACTCAGTTTAAGGTGGTCAAATAGAGCAATTGAAGACCATATGCTTATCTAAAGTGTGATGGGAGACAATGCCTCAGTAGCACATTAGCCTGTGCCTGAGAAACACTGGTGTATCAATGCATCAGTCTGACTTCAGGGAGCATTTCTCTGATCAATATCAGTGCTGCTGGTGTTTGTCTGTGCCTTTTCACTGCTGCTTTCAAACGTCAGACCCACTATGTCTGCGTTTACAGGGGGTGTTGTGAAAGCAAATTATGGATGATAGACAATCTGGGGAAGGTGTCACATGGTCTGTAAATCTGAGTGAATGACCTTCCAACTGAAGTATGGGCGCCGAGTGGAAGGAATGGATGGTGATGTACTGTATGTTTGCTCTGGGGCATCGATATGTACACCCACCTTGGCTGAGATGTCTTACAGTTTGTGGATCAGCTTGTGGACATGACTGCGGCAGTGTTTAAATGTTTAATGTAAAGCATGCATGGATCTTATTTGTAATTGCAGAGTTTAGCATGTCAGAGTTTAGCAAGTGAGCCAGTAGGTGCTGCATTCTCACTCTTTCTACCAAGCAGTGGTCATCTGGTAACCTTCTCATTGGTCTCCTGAACTGCCAGAAAATGTCTCAGTGTGCTGGCTGTGCTTTGTGCGCTTTCTCACACTGGTTGCTAATGAATCAGCGTGCCCACAGTTCTCGGAACTTGTTGCTCATGTCCTTGTATTCGAGTGACAGCGCCCACTTCTGGGACACCTCCAGACAATCCTGGCTGCTGCCGCATACGTTTGTCACATACATGCTTGTGTTACTTGGACAACAGGAAGAAGACTTCACTTTCAAGGCCAGAGGGATCTGATTTGCCAAGAGTGAAAACTGACTACACTGTGGTTATTTCACGTATCTCCCACCTCGTACCTTAAATGAACTGTTTTATTGCATACTTGGTTTCACCCAAGCTGCCTGCTGAAAGTGAATGTAAAAGTTAACATTTTCCCTGTGGTGGTTCCTTCTCCTGTGGTCAACAAAGGTGTTTCAAGAGTAAAACATTTTATTTAGCCTTTGAAAAATCTGAAATTTAAAGGGTAACATTTTTTATGTTTTGTGTTACAACCTTCCTTTCTTAATGCGCTTCATTTTCCTTATATAGTCACTGTTATGTCACTTTTAATTCCGTGTTCAATGAAATAGAATTTATAGTCCCATATGTGTCTGTGCTGGTTTTACATGGCATCTTTATACTGTGTTTTACTGAAGCAGAGTTCATCTTTGGTCAGACAGCAGACGCTTCCACATCTGGGAACAGCTGTTCACATTCGGCCTGTAAAGTCACACAGTAAATTGGAACACTCAGTCACTTTGAGGGACAAAGTTACACCTCTCCCTGATGCTCTGAGCAAACTGGCCAGAAACAATTTCAGACAAAGTAGGTAGAGTGATGGTGTCATGCAACCAATGCATTAGGTTGTTATCTTTAATGTGGGATTTTACCAGGGAGGACAATAAGGCAAAGGAAAGGGATGACTTTGCCAAGCGTTGTTCATTACCAACACTCGTTATGCTTTCACTTTCACAAACAGCTTTTTGTGGATGTTCTTAATGCTGCAGTAAAGAGGTTAGTGTAGTGTTTCAGAGCAGCGGCTCTTTCTCGTTACGTGTTGGATGATCGTTACATCTGTGTCTCAATTAGCCTGCTGCATTTTGTTCAAAGTCATAACAATATTTCATCCAGCTGCTGACTACGGCAAGGAAGTGAATGGGGAGAATGAATGCACATGTCAGTCCTCATCACAGATTCCTTTAATTTACTGCATTTTTGTGGAAACCATGTCCTCATCAGAATATCATTCAGTTGGTCCTCCGGTTTGATGAAGTGAAATCTTTTTTTCTGGTTCCTCCAGAAATTTTTTTCACTAATTTTTGAACACTGAAGGCCAGATTCTGACAGAATCAGGACCTGGTGTTCCATTTTCTTTTCTAGTAGAGCTTGGCTGTACTGGCAGCAGAGAATCATCGACTCTGCGAATCACAGAAACCCTCATTCACATCACTAAAACCACAGCCTGTTTTACACCCAGTAACTCTCCTTCACAGCACCAAATCCAGCCTATTTTACACCCTGTAAACTTCCTTCAAAGCACCAAGTCCAGCCTGTTTTAGATCCAGCAATCCTTCACAGTAACAAAACCAACCTGTTTTATACACAGCAGCCCTCCTTTACAGCACCAAAACAAGCCTACTTTAGACAGTGAATGACACCAAAACTGACATGTGCATGGACGTTGTGTGTGTTTCTATTTCCTGGGAAAGACCAGCTTATGTTTACTGACTTGTCAGCTTCTAATGAAACCGAAGCCTTCAGTTAGAGCACCAAAGGCTTCTGGGATTCCTGAAGGTGGGTGTTTAATTAGTGGCAAATGTTTGTACAGCAAGAGATGCATTTCTGATCAAATAAAATTCATAATAAATGAGCAGAAAGGTTTCATAAGGTTACAGGCAGTGGATTTTGTTTATGGATATTTTGCACCTACATGTTAAAAGAATAAGCAATTTTCTCAGATGTTACTGAGACTCTGCTGTACACTATTATCAGGCATGTTGCAAAGCAGTAAATGCACAATGTCACACTTCATATTGCGAGTGGATGTACAATTTAGACAGACGTGAAAAGGGACAGAATCACCATGGTTTTTAAAGTATAATCTTCATATGTTTTGATGCTATAAGCAGGTTGATTCAGTCATATTCTGAGGGTGTGCCCAAAATTGCTGTGAATTTCATTCAGTTGAAGATTTAACATAACTTAATAGTGTACAAAACGTGCACAGCTCTGTATTTCAGTTTTTATTAGAAGGATAGGAGGTTGGTTCAGCATTTGTGGAACTGTAATGAAGCATTTTGGAGGATGCAATAAACACCATTAGGGTCTCATCACATGAAAGCTAAGAAGTGGGCAAATGACTGTTTATCTTTATTAACACATGGGCCTAGTTGTTTTCATTGTTTTAAAGTGGAACAATGTTTGTCCACAGGATCGTCCTCGTGGAAAACATTCCGGAAGACATCGGCATTTCAGACAATGGTACGACTGGGGTGCATCTTTCCGTGGGCCTGCACAGGCTTTTGGACCTTGCTGTCCGATCGGTGGAGATTGTTTCCTCCCACTGGGCCCTGACCTCAGTAGACCCAGAATCTGCCTTTCCGGCAGCAGAGCAGGTATGACATTCCCTGATATTCTTCCACACCGCTGGTTCGTTTACAGTAATCCAAAAGACTATCAAAGTCGTTTGGGAAAACTGAGCTCCCAAAGAAGAGGGGGAAATGCATTGATGACGTACACTGAACAAATGTGAAGGGGAAAAAGCAGATGAATGACTTGTAATTAAAGTACAAGACCATGTCCACCTGCATAGAGATTGTCTGCCACGCCAGTTAAATTTCTTCTCTTTTTTTGTTTCTGAGGGCAACATCTAGTAAGTCCATGATCACAGATATCATACACAAAATACTGTTTTTAAAAATGTTATAATCAGTGCAAAATGTAGTGTATTGCATTAGTGGTCCTTGTTGTGTCTGCTGCAGACTGAGGTGCATGTACAGCTGTGAAGGTCAGGAGATGTGGAGATGGTGAGCATATACTGGGCTCTAAGCCCAGCTCATTCCAGGCTGGCTGCTGGGTGAATGGGAATTGAGCCTTTGGCCTTCAAATGGAATATGGGCCCAATTTGTTAAACCTGCAGCAGTGTGTCCCCACTCCTCCCCCATCATCCACAGTAATGAAACTGCAACGGGTGATGGGATCTGGTGGGCAGGATGCATCACAGCAGCACGCTGTATTAAAGTAACCCACACAGCCTTCATTGCTTTAGTGTTAGGTCAGGATTGCCTTTTGCTTTTGGTTTGGAGGACCGTTATCCCCAACCCACACATTTCCCAATCTTTCATGTTGCTCAGTCTGACAAAGCTCAGGCCCTCCTTCACATGTCACCTCGTCCTTAACAGAATACCCCATTCCAAATGTGTCACCTCATTCTTCACACGACACACCATTCCATACGAATCACTCTATCCTTCATACGATGCCCTATTCTGTACAAGTTGCCTCACATCACCCCGTCCTTCACAGAACAACTTATCCCTCAGGTCACCCCATATTTCACAGAATGTCCTACTCCATACCACCCATGCTCTGTCAGCCACCTGCGTCTTTACACACTATATACTGCAGGCTTCATCAATACACCACTACATTTATTTACATTTATTCATTTAGCAGACGCCTTTGTCCAAAGCGACTTACAAATGAGTAAGAGTACACGTGCATATTAAAGACAAGGTCAGACAAAATATGAGAATCTAGTCCGATCCACTGGTTCAACTGTGCTCCACATTATCTGGTTGTAACAGCAATCAGTCCATCTTTCTTTGTATTGTCTATGTCTCCACCCCACAAACAATGTGTGGAGATCAAACCTGGATTCCTTCTTCTGAACTTTTTGAGAGTCTTTATATTGAGGTGTGTATTTGTACTTAGTAGGTCCAGTGTGAGCCTGCAATCCAGCTTGACATTTGTATCTTAAAACTGCATGGTGAATGGGCTTTTTCCTCAATGGTACAGCAGCAGGCCCCCTTCCAAAATGTGCTTTAGATCAGCAGTGTCCAACTTTATACCCAAAAATCTCAGAGCATTCTTTTTACGTAACAGTTCACCAGCTATTTCAGACAGTTGGACACTTACTAAAACATCTTCTAGAAACCATTTAAGTTTTGTCCATACAGCTGTCAGAATGAGGCACGCCTCACTTCCAGGCAGCCTTTTTGGGTGTTCTGGACAGGTAACCTGCGAAGGGAACTACACAGGTAGCACACAAAGAAACTCACTCAGGCCACAAACAAGTAATTCACACAGGTGATGTACACAGCTCTCATAGGCAACATTCACAGGTAAGTAATACAGGTGTCTTATTGGCTGTTAATGTACGTGTGCTGCTTGTCCTCACAGGGCCAGTACTTGTTTCAAAGACTCCTGGGTCTGAAGTCTCACAAAGTCAACCTGAAGGTGGCCAGCGGCCTCACCAACTCCTCAGAATTAACAAGTCTCTCGGAGAGCGGTCAGTGTCGGCACAAACGACGCTCTGGTCTCTGACCGTGAGTCAAAATCACAAGGGAATTCAGGGGTGTCATTAATGCTCATTGCTTCAAACAGCAATAAATGCTAATACCTGCATTAAATTTAATTAAATTCACCTGGATATGATGCAGTACCATTCTGAATAGATACTCTAAAAGCATTTAAAACAAGAATAAATATGGACACCAATATATTTATGCTGTAAAATATGAAAAGTCTGAACAGGGGAAAAGTGAACAATGGGAGAGAGAATTAAAGTGTTCATGAAGTAAAAAAGTATAAAGTAGAAAAACTGCGTCTCCATGTCCCTCCTGAGTACACTGTCATTATACAAGCCAGAATTAGGCATGCGCATGTGGGCAGAACCACATTTTGGAGTGGGATCGCCATCACTGACCACTGTCACTATGACTCAGATATGCACAGACTTGAGTCAGCACAGCACGCTTCTGGCTCATTAAATCGTAGTTTATGTGCAAATCAAATTCCTTCTCCCCCACTATGCATTTTTATCTCTCTGATATGACCAGGTGTTTTATGTACGCTATCGTTTTATACATCACTGTTTTGTATGTTGCCTTGTATTATGGCATATGGTGCCATGTGGTATATTTATCTGACAGGGTGTTGCACTATTTATTTAAAACCTGCATGTAGTCCTTAGTGGTGATTCGGATTATGTTATGGTGAGAATATTGTGTACTCAAAGGTAGAAAAAATGTTATTGATAAAAAAAATAATTTTGCAGTCTGGGCACTTTTTTCCAGTCCTGTTGCCATTTAATGATTCTTTTAAAGAAACTTTATGTAACTTTCTGTACAAAAGCTTATTTTTACACTATAATTAGTAAGTAAAAGGGTGATGCAAATTAACCTTTAAGAACAAGCATTTGTTATAAACAAGCTTGCAAAGGCATTAATGTGTTTTCTTATATATTTGCTGATGTAAAACATTGACGGGACTGTAAATGGCACCTGTGTTCTATCTTATGTCAGCTATTGTCCATTTGAGTCATGAGGTTTCAACTTTCAGCACTACATGAGTAATTTAATTCTCACAACAAGCAGATGCAGGGCAGTGGGTGTGGAGGAGGCGACAAAAGTGGGCTAGTCACATGACTCGGGGACACCTGCTCCCATAGGCTAATCAAATTAAAAGTACAGTATATATAATGAAGTACAGTATATATAATGAAGATGCAAAATGTAATTAGACTTCCACAGCAAGATATCAATAAAAACCTTTTTAATTTTTTACTTTTTTTGTGGAATCATAATCATATTCTCATACACACACACACTGACCATTCCAGAATCGGTTTTATCGTGTATTAAGCAAAGTGTCAGTATAGATGGAAATGATACAATGTGTGTTATGCCTGCTTTCTATATGGACTGTGTGTGTGTGTGTGTGTGTGTGTGTGTGTTTGTTTGTGTTTTATCTGCTATAATGTAGATACCCAGCCCAAAGATGCCCCTTGACTGCCTCCCAAGTCTCATCTTCTATCTGATCTTACCTGCACAGGTGCAGAGGTGCGGTACCTCAACATGACTGCCCTGACCAAGGGCCGCTTTCACTCTTCTTTCTGGGTGGTGGATCGCCAGCATATGTACATTGGCAGTGCCAACATGGACTGGCGTTCGCTGTCCAAGGTACGCAGTAACCATGCCTACGCCTGTGACTACGCCCGCAGCTGAACCACACACTCCTGTTGTACTGGATGCTCCAGTGCAAGCCTTATCTGCGTGAAATACGACGCCGATGCCTCTCTGAGACTCACCGTCAGAGTGAAATACTGCCCACCTTTCTGCACACACTTCCATTTCTCGGGGCTGTTGACTTTGATGACTTATCGCGTGCTGCAGTGGTCAGGAGGCAGAATTACTTTGTGGTGCCTGGGTGACTTTGTCAAATCAGTAGTCCTCATTTTCGTCAAACTTTTTAGTGTTTTTGACTGTTTCCCAGTGCAACACATCAGGTGGCACTCTGGCAATGTAGTCACCATGACGACTCAGAGAGGGCCACCATGGTGTACACTGTTTGACCCCAAGGAGGGGTGGAGCTTTATCTCCGCCAAGTGCAACCAAGAGCTGTGTGCAGCCTAATTAATTTTTCAGATGATGATAGTACATCACGGTGTCCTTACCAGACCTGTTCAATCCAAAGTCACATCTGTAAATCACAGTTCTGCACTGTACACTTTTATTCAGACAGGTGTTTTTTTCTGTAATGATTTAGCTTCTGTGCATACTCAGGTGTGCTTGTGTTTCAGTAGACATCTGAGCAAACTGCTGTTTAATCACGTGTATCTTCAAACCTGCCACCTTTAATGTTTGCTAGATCGTGGTGGGTGTAAAACAAGCTGCTATGACTTTCTGATTTGATATGGTCCATAGGGGAAAATTCAAGAGGTGACACATTGTCTGAAAATGCACAGCTCTCCGAACAGATGATGCTGTGTTGACGTCCTACCGCAGGCCGTTGACTGTCATGTGGTCACCACTGGCTGGATTTCCTAAGTCCTCTTGGGTTGCTTTGACAGCAGCTTCATGCTCAGCAGATAGAGACAGGCAGAGACAGCCACTGTCTTCATGGGCTAATGTGACCCAGTAAGTGGTACACGCTGACCCCTGTGGTATAATGCACGGGGCTGTTTAGTGATGTGGCAAAACAAATTATCACTGAGCCTTTGAGTTGAAGGGCTGGCAGGGCACATGCTGACTTTAGCAAGGTGGACATACTATAGAGTTGTGCAGAAAGGTGAGAGGAGGAAGTGTTGGAGAGTGAATGGAGATAAGAGACAGAAATGGGGGGTTTGCATAAATACAGAAGCTGTGAGGAGGCGGGAGGGTTGTTTGCCGTTGTTCCATCAGCCCCTCACCATGAAATTGAATTATCTGGTATACTGAGATCATGCTTTCTTTCTCTGTCTCTAAATTATCTGTGTCAGGGACATACAGCACTTCTCAGGCTATCCATATGAGTAAAGCTATTCTACAGTGAAAGGAAAAAAGGTGGTATAGATGTGTTTGGTACAGGACTGGTTTCTTTTTTTCCTGTTTAATACAATAAAGAACTCATTGGGTTTGGTGGCATTATGGATTGAGGGCACAGAGGAGGAGGTGCTGGTGAAGGCTGCTTCTGCTGTGTTCACCTCAGTAGGTCACCTCATTAAAGTACCTGTCTGTCCTATAGCTGGTTCTGCTGTATTCACTTCAGTAACATACCCATTTTTCCTACCTCATTGCTTTCTTAGTGCAGTGCTGTTGTCGTCTTGTGTGAATATTTCTCATTCATAACTGTAGGCTAATATTATTTGCAAAGTGGAAGACAGACAATACACAAAATGTTGTCATGCTACATATTTGTACTGTTGGATGGAAAGAAGGATTTAAAATTGTATTGCAAGTGTCACTTGGCATTTCTTCTGTAATTTTCAAGCACAGACAAATAGTGCATTCAGTCAGAGTGGGTACTCCCGCCTCACAAGGGTCATTGTGATGTTGCTTGGATTCTGTTAGGTTAAATCCCTCCTCTGCAGGAAGTAAGAGTAAAAAGCCAGGTATCTTTGTTCTTTCTGAACGCAGATATTTTGGTGACCTCAGACAACTTTCTTGTAGATAATTTTCTGTTCTTTCATTGCTGTTGGCCAATTGATCACTCTTGCCCATTACCTGACAACCAGAGCCTTTGATTAATGCAGTTCACTCGGCGTGTGCCTTTACCTATTTCTGTCCAGTACAGACTCGTAAACAGCAATAGTAATCATAAATCTGAAATCGAATCCAATTACATAGGCTAATTTTCTGTTTTATTGTGGACTGTGAAATGTGAAATGAGCTCTCTCAGTACCAGATGTACAGGAAGTACTTGTATGGATGTAATTTTCCTCCTGGGCGGCACATTTGCTAAATAAAGGAACAAGTGTTTATGGTCATGTGATCCCATATCCTGTGTAATGTACTGTCAAATTGCGTCAAGCAGCAGAACTGCATCTAATGTAGCAAAGCCACATGTAATGCAGCTGTGTGTACTTGCACCTTCCCCTGTGGCTGCTGGTATTCACCCAACACATCAAAACTTGCTATTGTACTTTTCTAAACGTTTATATCAGCCTTGTATGTAAACACTGACAGTGGTACATGAGCACTGGCAGTTCATCTGCACATGGGCCGTGAGGTGTTTGAATTTATGAGTGTATGTGAAACATGTTCGTATAAGAGGCATGCTGTGGTCAAGCCATTGTTTCAAGCATAGGAAGTGCTCGATGTTTGTGTCAGACTTGTTCTGGCCTCCCCTGCTGTTGCTCGGTTAATAGTCTGACATGGGATCTGTTTTTTGTGTTGATATTCAAAGATGAAGGAGCTCGGGGTCATCATCTACAACTGCAGCTGCCTTGTGCTGGACCTGCACAGGATATTCAGCCTTTACTGGCAGCTGCAGCACAAGGAACACGTGCCGTCCATCTGGTCCAGAAAGCTGAGCGGCCTGTATAACACAGAGAAGGCCCTCTCCCTGCTCCTCAACAACACCAAGGCTGAAGCCTATGTGTCTGTAAGTACTCGTGTCTGTCTGAGTGCAGCAGCATCCCTGTCCGGCAGTGTTTTCAGTCTCACACCTTTATTCCCTTCACCTGTCCTCTGTGCGGCACGATCACAGTAAGCAGCTCCGCCTTGACTCAGGAGTCGTAAACGTTACCCGGTGACTGGCTGCTCTCTTCACTGCTTAATGTTACAGTGGTGTACTGTGAATCTTTTCCCATGAGCAAATTCGATTACATGCTCTAGAGGGGAACACAAATGGGCGGGTCGCTGATTCAAGAACAGCCTACAAGCAGTTAAGAGACTGTGATCCAATAAGCTGCCAGAGAGTTTCCAGTGTCATTGTTGAGTATCATAATATAATTAAATCTTGGTAATGAGTTTCCTCTTTATTTCTGTTTTTTTGTATGCATTGTCTTTTCATGAGACTTGTGAAAACAAAGGAAATTTTAACACTTATTCACATTGTCTTCTTCAGTTGTACTCAGACATCAGCTGATACACTTCAGGTAAAGCCAAATTTAAAAGTAATGTGAAATTCAAAATATAGTATCTCAGCAATCTGAATAAACACAGTCAAAATAAATTCATCAGTCAATAGGTTTAGAACGTAAATGTTGAATTAATAAGCATATCACGTTTTCACACACACGAACACACACACACACACACACACATTACAAGTATGTATTTACTGCACACATTCATTTTTTTCAGTTCACACTAAATCTCAAAGCTCAACTCGTGTAGCTATTTTTCATTTTAACAGCACCTTTGCAGACAGTAAGCATAGTGAAGGACTATTATGTTAAGTAATTAACTGCCAAGATGGACTCCAGTGACTGAATAATGGTGAAATTGGTATTTGTTTGGTCAGATGTGTGAGGAGCAGTGATGAGCGATGTGGTTCAGATGTGAGTCATCACACCTTAAATGTCGTTAACCACACCTTCCTGTCATCTGAAACCAAAGGTCTTTACTGAAGGAGACGAGAAGACAACTTCAGCTCCTTTAGTCTCAGATGACATGGCAGAAGTTAAAATAAAAGCATCAGTACATTGTCTCTGTCAGTTCCTGTACAAAATTTTGTTAGCCAAGTTCAATATGCCTAAGACATACCACTTTACAGGTCTTTAAAATACATTATTAATCTTGTATATGTATTTCTTCAGCAGTCACTATTCTTGTTTGTACAAATGCTATGGGATATCAGTATCTCATTTGTTCCTGCTGAATTGATAATACAGAAGCTGGCAGAATATCTTAATCATTTGAACTGATTGTCCTTGAAAATACCTTTTTTCCATTTCAAAAGGTGTGCAGCTATAGCATTGAATGAAAAAGACAAAATATTAGTAGGCCGTAAATTAGTCATGGTCATGTCGGTGTCACACTGAAGATGTACACTGTAGTCTAGCTATGAACATTTTAATCTTCATCAGATTTTAAGAGAGCATGCAGTCTTCCAATCGAGGAACATGTACTGAGCAGAAGAGGTTTTTTCATATTTTCACTGTTGTGAAGGAAGATAAATCATGTGATACCACCTCGGTTCTGTTGTGTGTGGAGAAGCATGACAGGCAGAAGAGACTAAGTTGTAGGAACCCCCACCACCACAGAAAATATTCACAGGAGTCCTCTTCTCTGGTTTTGATGACAGATAGCCTCTCACAGGTGTGTGTGTGTACAGCCGTGTCCCCCCAATCCAAACTTCATCACAAAATGACACATTCCTGCACCTCAAGGTTAGGAAATTGATTTCACAAGAGATTGGAAATGAGTAATGTTGGAAAGGTAATTACTGTTGGCTGAAACAGCAGCAGCACAAAATGTGAAAAGCAGCTTGATTTGCAGAGAGGGTCGGATGGCAATGCAGAACAGAGAGTTCTTCTGTCCAGAGGCAGTGAGTTACTGATCCAGGGCAACTACGACGTGGGCTGCAAGCAGTCATGGTGTACGACCGTATTGAGCGTTTGTTGCCATGGTCACCCACGTTTGTTCGTTGGGTTTGTGTACCGCAGAGCTCCCCAGATGTTTTCTGCCCAAAGGACCGGATGAAAGACATTGATGCCATTTTCCGTGTGATCCAGGATGCCAAGAGGTTCATCTATATCTCCATCACGCAATATCTACCACTCGTCAACAGGAGCCCAAACAGGTGTGCCAGTCTTAGGACTTTTAATGCAATCTGAGCTTGTCTGTGTGATAGAGCTTCTCATCACCATTATTCTGCTCCATCACTGAAGACCAGTCACATGCAAACAGTGAAGTCTGAGTATTTTTCATGTAAAATCACATTTGTGTCCCTGTCCTCCGTGCTCTGAGCAGGAGGACCCTCTAGTTTGTTTCCTTCGCTCTGCCCTTGTGCCCAGGTACTGGTCACAAATCGACGAGATGCTCAGGGAAGCACTGCTGCTGAGGGCCATCAAGGTGCGTCTGCTGATCAGCTGCTGGAAACAGACACACCCCCTTACCTTCAACTTTGTGTGGTCCCTCAAGACGCTCTGCATGGAGATGTCCAACTGCTCCCTGGACGTGGTAGGTGCCTTCAGAAGAGCACTTGACTCACATCACTATCACGGTGGCTTGTGAAGTTTCTTTCATGCAGCTATAAACATGATTCAGCAATCTGTTTCTGTAATGTCACTCCCAGAAAACTTTCAGTTTGACAGTACATTATGTATATAGACTATAGAACTGCCAAGTATATATTCTATATGGTATATACAGTACACCATACAACAATTGACTGTACTGAACATATCCAGTGGGGATAAACTAGGGCACAGAATCTTGAGTAGGGGGGCCACTGGCAAGCAGGCAGACAGTAAGACTAAGTGTATATCCAGGTCATGATTGGCAGGATTTGTACTGCCTCATAAAGATTCTGTATAGGTTTCAAGCATTCATGACAAACCAATAACCTTTGAATTTAAAGATTATGTGAGGTAGGAATTACGGTGGCCAGAAAGTATTTTCTTCAGGGGCAAGTGCTACTCCAAGCCTTCCTTGAAACATGTCCCTGCTGTAGAATTATGTAAGTTGTACAGAATCTTAGTAGACAAAGTGCATATGGTATAGAATAATGGAGCATATACATACAGAGTCTTATTTTATGTTCTGTGGAGTAATGTAGAATAAATTAATTTTGTGGTTTATCATGCAGAAGTTCTTTAGCCCTAGAGATCACAAGGATGGCAGCCCATATGGAATCAATCACAATAAGTTCATGGTGACAGACAACTCGGTTTACATAGGTCAGTATTGCGTGTGTGTGTGTGACTACCTAACACGTAAAAGACTGCATGCTTCACTGCAGTCAAATCTACATCCAAAATAAATGCATTAGCTTTGCTTATCTTATTGCTTTGATGCTGCCTTGCTCTCTTGATGATCTCTGAGTTTGGGGATTTGTTTCTGTCCCTCAGGGAATTTTGACTGGGTGGGCAATGAGTTTGTGTACAACGCAGGCGCAGGGCTGGTGATCACACAGGCCGAGGGTGTAGAGGACAAGAACGCTACTGTGGTGGAGCAGCTGAAGGCCGCCTTCGAAAGGGACTGGTACTCCCGCCACACCAAGACTCTCCAGCCCAACAAAAACCCTGAGTGCGGCAAGCACAAAGGCAGCCAGCCGGAACCACTCAAGGCCCAGAGGAACATCATAGAGGACAGCAAGACTGGGAACGGATCTCTGTGATCAAACATGTTTAAACTCAAACTCTTTATTTCTACTCAGTAGCCAGTGCGTCCAAGCCATGAAATATAAAAAGTCCTTTAAAACGTCCTTACAAGGCTTATATTTTTAAATTGTTCTTGCCTATGTGATTAATTTGTGTAATGGCTGAGCAGTGTTCAATTTAGGAGAATTTATGATGTGATCTTGTCTTTAATGAAGCACTAAAAATTTGAATATAAGCCAGCTGAAATGTTGGGGAACCATAATAGGGCATTTTTGAGACAGCAGTTGTTTGTTCAAAGTGTTAAGGTCACATAGGATCAAATGATCTTTTTAATGTGAGGCATAAATTCAGTAAACAGGTCAAACAGCTGCGCTGAAATGTGACACGATTACACTTAGGTGGACTCGCTGCAGATGTGCCTTGACTGCAGATGGATGGTGGTTAGAAGACAATGCACTTCAGAGACCTTTCATTCTCAAAGTCCTTTAATGATTGTGGTTTGAAAGCATTGCGAGTAATCAAATAAAAAAAAGGTATGTTATTTGTTGTCAAGGATAAAATATCTGAGATGGCTTCTCTCAGAAAACAGATGGTTGTTCTTACTTTAAAACAGCTGATTAAATAAAAGTTGTTGTAGAGACACAATTGGTACCTTGCTAAGTTATCTTTTGTATTGTGGGTTATTAGCAGGTAAACCCCGAAACTTAGCATTCAGGCCTACCTGTTGTTTCATTGCACGAATGATTATTTACTGACTACCATTTGCCTTACTAACTGCTTTAGAATTTCTGGCTACAGGTCTGTTGTATGAATGTTTCGCAGACTTTTTTTATTTTAAGTGGAAAATGTAATGCCTATTTTACTGATGTGCCCTAGCATTTGCATGACACCGACCTTTACATTGCGTTCAGAAAACAAACACAACACAGCGTACCCTGTAACTCTCCTCTTAATGGTGTGACAATTAAACACACCCAGTACGTGTCCTGTGAGAACAGGATGTTCCACAGAAACTGCCATTCAAGAGGTTTTCATCAGCATTTTTCTATTCACCCATTGATAGAAAATTTGTCACCACATCAGAATTACATTGCTGTAACTTTTAAAACTTTGCACAAAACCCAGTTTCAATAGCTATACTGAAGTATTTATGTTAATATTTTTTCCTCCAAGCTTTTAATGTATCAATATTATACACCTAATATGGAAACCCAAATACCACTGAGTTGTGTTCAAGCACATTCACTCCTCTTGAGTTGAGCTTCTGTGTCATTGAATTTAAGAACAATTGTGAA